>JAZGLO010000933.1:5162500-5397500 GCA_036873155.1 Biomphalaria sudanica | reverse complement strand
AAAATTGATTTAGAAATACTCTAATCCCCCATTCTCTTAAGCGAAACCCTGACAGAGCAAGAGAATGAATACTTGAATAATATTCCTTATTATCTCTGAGAAAATTAGTTGTACAAAAATGTTACTTGTGTTTCTCTACTTAGTATGTTGTTGTTGTTTTTTTGCCGGAAAATCTTTTGTTTCTTTTTCTATGTAACGTTTTGCATCCCAGGACCGTGAATTACTTAATCCCAGGCATATAAACAGAAACAAATGTATTTATACATAAGTAAATAAAACAAAAAATAAACAAAAATATTAGCCAGACATCTCAGTTCTATACCCAGATGACAATGACGTCCTAATAAATTCCTTTTATACGTTATTACCTTTTTTATAGTCGCGGTCAACATCTTTTTATTTTTGTATAAAATATAATAGAGAGTCAATAAATAGCAACATTTTTTTAATATATAGGGTAAGAATTCCGCACTTACAATTATATATCTCAATAATGTAGAATTTATTTTCCTTATTTGATATTAAGCAAAAAAAAATTACCGATAATTAATAGAAAAATTGTTTATTTTTTTTAAATTGATTGATGTTGCGGTATTTGATGTAATTGTTTAAAGTTTTACTTAATTCGAGAATGACTACGGAAGCAATAACGTGTACACTTAAAAGGAAAGGAAACAAAAACATTAGTATTTAGCCATATCTGAAAATACTGAAGAATTACTTTCTCCTGATAGTATTAAATAAAATAAATTTTGATTGACTTATTGTTTTTTTTTATTTTTATATTGTCTTCGCTAAAATTGTGCAAAGTTTTAACTTAATCTGATAATGGGTGTAGGACAAATAACACACTTTTACTAGACAGACAGAGAGAGTTGATATAAGCCTTAAAATAATAATTGTGACAGGTTGGGGAAAGTGAAGTGTGTTTGGCGCGTTTAATGTCTAGGGGATGATTATTTTTGAAATTATCACTCACCAACCCGTCAGCATATAAATCGGGAGCAGACACGCAACAAGACAAGCAATGAAAGAAAGATACAAAGTTAAAATTGAAGAATATTTTTTTACATAAATATTTACATAGAAGAATAAAAAGGGGGAGGATTTGCATCTATCTTTGATTAATAATGTATTTAATCATCACTCAAGCACTTAATAAGAGAGTATGCCACTTTGTCTTCTGAACTTAGCTGGTTGTCCTGTTGATGTCGCAGCTGGCTGTGTCCTGGCTTGAGGTTCTGCAGCTGGAGGTGGCGCTCTAGCGGGTAGAGGGACGCCGGTGATACAGTTCTTGTGGAGTCTCAATCCAAAGTTCTGATATCTGTAGTGGACACAGTAGGGCGGGTGGTCGGCTACGGTGGGCACAAGTGGTACTGCGGGCAGAGCTGATCTGCCGTGGGCAGCGTAGTGAACAGGATATGTCCAGTGAGTTGCAGAGGGTTGGCGTAGCTATGACGTCTCGCACAGACCTGGGTCTATAGGGACGTCGCACCTAATAAGTTGACAGGTGGGCTGTCGAATAGGCGGGCAAGGCCGATAGCGCCAAGTAGTAGAGTTGAGTAGATCCACGTAGGCTGTAGATGATACTCAACAGCAAGTGGGCAAGTGATCCGATAAATAGGCGGATAATGCCAAATAAATAGGCAGGTAAATAGGCAGGTAAGTGATCAGATAAATAGCAAATAGGCAGACACCTTAGGGAGGCACCAGGTATTCCTCTATGAGTAAGAATAAATGATATAGTCCAGACTCGATTGACAGCGATAGAGAAATGAGAGGGTCTGGCTTGATTTAATCCATCTTATATATAGGCCTGGTAAATGTGGGCGGAAACAGGAAATGTAGTAGGCTAAGAATTGTCTTACACGTGGGTGAAGTCCGACAAGAGTCGCACCTTGGAAAGGTCAATAGGCGTATTGGTTCGAGTAAATTTCCTAGATCAAAGATAGACGTGGGAGAAGGGGGGGGGGAAGAGTGACTCGCATTCCACCCAAGGTGGTGTCCACTGCGGCTGTCAGACATCCGGCTGGTAAGATCAAAGAGACTGTGCTTTTATCTTTTCCCCGGTCAAGAGGAGATAAATGAAAAGCCGCCAAGGTGGTGGACTCAGTCTAGTGAGGCGAGAAAAAGGTGGGGCGGGTGAAGAAATTGGGGATAGGACGTGGAAATAACTAAAATAATTAATAGTAAATAATGATTAATGCTGTGATGAATTTGAGTGACTCTGACAGCAAGCTTTTGACTTGTGACAATGATAAAGATCAACCGCTATCTTTTTCTATATTTTTTCACAGAAGACACATAATATAACCAAACACAACCAATCACTTTGTATTTTCGAAGACAAACTTTATTTATCAATAATAATACAATGAAAGATATTACATGTACAATATATGACATACATTTGTTTTTTCAAATTGAATAGATTCACATCAACATATTTTGCTGGTCTTGGATACTTCATTGATAGCATTAACGGCATTGAAGGCTCAATTGCAAGCAAAACATTCTGGCATATTAGCAGTAGTGGAGTCGCACTAGAGTGTGGTATGTATAATATCTTCGGGCAGCGAGATCTCTTGACAAATAAGGTTGGGCTGCATAAGTACAGGCGCTTATGTCCTATTACCTGTATTTTAACTGAATGTGGTTAAAACATATATAAAGAAATGAGACTCTGCTACAAGAGAATGGAAATATTCGTGTAGCATTAAAATAATTAATTCAAGGTAGGCCAGTTTTTCTCAAACTGTGTTCCGAGGGACCCTAGTGTTTCGCGAGGCCTGAATAGGTGTTTTAGGAACTACATGAACAATTAATTAATAGGCCACAATGTGAATTAATCTCTAAAAAAAAAACTTAGTGTTCAGCTAAATACTTAAAATGTGCCAAGTGGTCGGTTCCGGGAAACGTTTAGGAAACACTGGGGTGGACAATACAAAGTATAAAACAACAATTTATTACCTCTTCTTGGTCAGGTAATCTTCTATTTGAAATGTACTAGAAGAGGTCGAAAATTGTAATATTCTGTAGAACAATGTAGAACAACGTTTGTCAAAGGCTTTATACTATTTAAACTATTACATGAAAACTTTAAACAAAAGTATAACTCAATTCTTACATAATGAGTCTGGTAGTAGTATAAGAGTTATCATTCTATTCATTATTTGTAATTGCTAATGATTACCTATCCCGTGGATATTGCACAAACATTAATCTAGAATTTAAAGCCAAAGTGTTTAACATTTGTATTTTTCAAAGTATTCTTGAAGATTACACTTACTTAAGTAAAGTAAAAAGTAACTTGTCCTTTCATACCGAGCGACCAATAGAACAGCTCATCTGTTTCTATAACCCATGGTTAACGAGGATGGCATGTGGCCATCACAGCAACCATCTGCTTCTACTGTTCCCAAACTAATGTCAATACCCATTAGAGCTGGGTTGGGTGTGGCGTAATGTTTTAAACAAAAAAAAATTCCTTTCATCTAGTAAATACGTAATGCAAATTTAATGTTTAGATGATTATATAGATCTGAATGTTACAAACCTTACCGAGGAATTCTCCTTACAACCCAGTTCGGGGCGTCGTTGTACCCGAAGGAGCCGTGGCGCCAGTGTATCTGAGGCAAGCATTAAGTACCAGTCAAATCAGGATTTTCACCTTTTCAGTGTAACTAGTGATCTTTTCTTACCCGATGATATAAACTATCGACATCGTAAGGACACCTATAAAATAATTTCCAAAGTGCCAACAAATGTAGATACCACTTAGTCTTTTTGTTTTCTTATTCGATTTGCTCACAAAATAATGAAATAAATTCCAATGTTACTGACCATGCCTAATTTAATTGAATGTTTCTTGCAGGTGCGTCCAGTTATATTCCTGAGGATGGAGAGAGGATTTTGTTCAACTTTACTACATATCGTGATGCAGGATATGAATAATTTTTTATATCGAAAATGAAAAATAAGCTGCCATGTTGTGGTTCAGTTTATTTGCTAAAGATTGCACTACAAAAAGATATAACACTACAGATACTTGCCACAAGTTTGTAAACGTTTATTAGGTCGTTAAGATAAAAGATATATCTATCTATATCTCTATCTATACACATCTATATTTCTATCACTGCAATTACAATCAGTAAAAACTTTCGAGCTGCATACTAATTTTATGCCGTTTTAAACAATTTTCTACATTTCCTACTGGATGTGGTTTATAACTATTGTTGTGTACTTTTCTCTTTTTGTCATTCTTATTCTCTCTTTCGCTCTCTCTCTCTCTCTCTCTCTCTTTACATATACATAATATATATAAATATATAATTTTTTTTTCAATATATATATATTGTTTGTAAGAATAATATAATAAATAAATAATGGAATGCCTAAATACTTTGATTTCTTTCATAGTATATTCTCCACGAATGTTGTTGTTTTTGACTATTACTTCTAAATTGTTCTAAAAATATTGTATTCTTATACTTTACTATTTGCTTTTATAATATTTAAAAATAAAAATAAAAATATTTTCAAGATAAATAAAACATTGTCAACGACGCTATTTGTAACGTCAGTGTTGCCAATTAAATTAAAACTATTAAAAATACCGCAAACCGGCCGAGATCCCTGAATACCAAATAGCACTAAGCAACTACTCTATAATTTTAAAATGATTGATTATATACGGGTGTTGAGGTATGATTGTTATTGAATTACCTATCGCTTCCTTTATATTAAAAAATAAAATTATAACATATTAAATATTTATACAAAGATATTGACAAATCATTATTAATCGTTTTGAATAATATCTTTACCTCGAATGAATGTGTTTTAACCTAGAAAATGAAAGAAATATATTTAGATCTATAATTACTCAAAATGATTCTGTCGTCTAGGTCAGGGGTCGGCAACCTTTTGATTCGGAAGAGCCGAAATTATAATGTACACAATTTATATGTTTTAAAGAGCCTCAACGTTTTTCCCTAAAACAAATAGTACACACACAATTTCTAAATGAAAAAAGACGAAAAAACAACTCTATATACTATTTATTCATATATCAGGAATGTTTTTCAGAACAAATTGAATCTATAGCATTATTATATATTCTTTTTTTATTTCGGTAAAAAATTAAAAAGTTCAACATTTACTTGCAACACTAACTTCAATAGCAAACAATGGAGCAAAATCAATTCAATTGAAATGATGGCTTTGGTTTAAGAAAGTTTGGATACATTTGGCTTTTAAATTGTTGTTTTGAGTTTCCAACACGACTCTAAATTTTCATTTGTTTCTTGTTCGCGCAAATATGTTGATCTAAAGATAGTCATCAATCCAAATGCCAACTTCTTCACCTTACTGTAGTATTCTGGAAGATGATTCCATGTTCCGAATCAACTCACGGCATTCCTTAAAAAGTTGTCCACTTTTGTTGCGTTACGTACATACTGTTCTGGACCTCCAACACTTCCAACTTGATTTTCAACTCTGTAAATTTTACACCCCACAGCACTTAACTTTTTCAATCAATCAATATCATTTCTAGAGATCCCACGTTGATTCCAAATGGATCAATGTGGATTTTGTTACTATTTAGACGATTAACTAATGATGTTAGATTGGTTGTGTTGGTTCTGAATAGCTCAAATCTATAAAGAAATTCGTGTCAAACGTTGCACCTACCTTATCGTGATGCCGCTTTAGACATTAACAATGAAGTCACTTATTGTTCTCAATATATTCTGGAAAAAGAAAAAAAAAATTCTTCAGAACCAACCGATTCCTCTACCAAACCAAGGCTGGGTTTTCCTTTTCTTGCAGTTTTATTTAACACGTTCTGATGGAATCAACGTTGGTATCGTCAGTTAGGAGAGAAAGAATTAAGTCATGGTTAGCATAGTGAACATAATGCACTTGCGACTTCTTTTGATGAAGCAATAACCGAAGATCATTGTCAGGTTTTGGAATTATTTGTGTTGTTAAATAGCTGTACACAAGTAAGGTCCCGAGGTTCAACCTGACAAGAACATCATTCACACACAGTTGTACATAGAGTAACCAACTAGGTGGATGATTTAAATAACAAAAAAAAATATTTAATTGTATGATACTGATAGGTGTATACGTACAATGAGAATGATAGAATGCTGAATAGATAATATAACATATATAATAATATATATATATATATATATATATATATATATATATATATATATATATATATATATATATATATATATATATATATTTATATATATATATATATATATATATATATATATATATATTTATATATATATATATATATATATATATATATATATATATATATATATATATATATATATATATATATATAACATATAGATATAGATATTATTCAATAATTTACATAAGCACCTTGCTACTGCTATCAACTTGTCACACTGGTTTCATAGTCCACCAGACGCTGACCGACTGGCGTCACAAAAAATGCCAACCTCGGCCATAATAAAGTTAGACCTCAGCTGATCACAACTGATACAAACTGATGTTTAACTGCTCTGACACTCAACGCCTATGATGATCGCCAATCTGACAATGACACTGAAGACTGTAATATATATATATTTCTGAGACGACAAGCGACGCCCACACTGCCACTCCAACCCTGGCACCCTTAAAACAGGGGTCCAAAGATCCTACTGAATAATAAAAGTCCAAGAAACTAGTACAGACTAATAATATTTTACGGACTAACACACCGTCCGTTTCAACCAACTTCAGAGGCTGAACTGTCTTAGGACAACGAATGACCAATAAATGTCAGCGGATTAGCAAAAACAATTCAAAACAAAAATACAAGGCACTCTCGCACCCGTACAAGTAATACGAGTTGAGGAAAACAAACAGAGTTGGAACAAAGCAAAAGACAATTGTCTAATCTACGCGACAGTCCTGCTATCCACTAATGCCTATATTGGAAGCACCATCATAACTTTAGCCTCTCAGTTTATTTAAAGATAAATGGGGATTGTTCATTAGTTGGATTACTTGTTCAGCCAACTCTGAAGGCGTCTGGTACTTACAAAAACGAAAACCTAGAAATGATTCTCTAATTGCTTTTTTGGGGTATTCCGTCATTGGTGAGCACAAACAGTTTTTTTTACAAAAATCATGCTAATTTAATCAACTTGTATTTAATATGTCTTGAGTGCCCTCAACAATGAAAGTAAGTGAAATATGGTGCGGATTGTGCCTCGGAATTTTAACCAGAACTGGACTACCCAACAGCTCTATTATCTCATTTTGAATCTGTGGGGCTTTGTTTTCCTGTCTAATTTAAATATTCATAGCAATTTTAAATACAGTCTAGTCAGAGGTTTTTGTATAAATATAATGGTGTTACATTTCTCTAATAACTATAAACCAAATACTAAACATTGGTCAGAGTCCCATATACATATACATATATGTATATCATGGGCGTAACCAGGGTGGGTTGGGGTTCAAACCCCCCGAAATCAAATCCCCGGAGGAGGGGAGTCGGAATTTAGTGACTGATTTTTTGCTTTGATTTTGTTTATTTTAGTTGAGATTTTAATACTAAACCATCACTTGCCCCAGGACAACCAAAGGGGTTTTGAGTTTAAAACCCCCTACCAGGGGGGTTCGAGTTTAAAACCCCTACCAGAGGGATTCGAGTTTAAAAACCCCTACCAGGGGTTTTGAGTTTAAAACCCCCTACCAGTTTTAAATCCTTTACCTGGGGTAAAGGCAAAAAAAAAATGCAAAAGAAAATCCCCTAATTCCAAAAGCATTTAAGGAAGATTTTGATTTTAAAACCCCCTCTAAAATTTACGATAAACCCCCCCTTCAATATAAAAAAAGCTAATTACGCACTCAAAATGTTAAGAGCGTAGCTAAATGGATTTTGACTCAGTTTTGAGTTTAAACCCCATTTCAGCGGGGTTTGAAGTTAAAAAACACCTCTTTAATAATAAAAACAAAGCAAATTATACACTCAAAAGTTATGAGATTAGTCAAAGGGATTTTGAGTTTTAACTCCCCTCCAGTGGAGTTTGAAGCTAAAAAGTACCTCTTCAATATAAATAAAAGCAAATTACTCACTCTAAAATCTATGAGCGTTGCCAAAAAAAGGTTTTGAGTTTAAACCCCGATTCAGAGGGGTTTGATGCTAAAAATACCTATTCAATATAAAAAAAAGCAAATTACACACTAAAATTATTTGAGCGTAGCTAATCCAATCGGGGGTTTTGAGTTTAAACCCCTCTTCTACAAATGGCTTTTTTTTTCAAGTTTAAAACCCCTCCAGATGGTTTCGAGTTTAAGATCCCCTACAGAGCATTTTGAGGTGAAAAACCCCCAACAGATGATATTGAAGATAAAACTTCTCTTTTCGATATAAAATCTAATCTTATCTTATCTTATATAATACAGACGTTACTTCAAAAAAGAAGATGATTACGTCCTACGCGTCATGAATTTAGTCATGCATATTAACCAATGACTTAAATTCTGCCAAGTCACTGGTTTTTCTAGCTAGCTCAGGCGACCCATTCCATGCTCTAATAGCACTAGGGAAGAAGGAGTATGTGTACAAATTTGTCCTAGCATATGGGACGAGGAATGTACCTTTATTTTTGTGTCTTTCAAAGTATTTTATTAGATTTTGTTTTTGTATTTGAAGATTATGGTTCAGTGTTTTATGTATAATTGCTACTTTACTTTTGAGTCTTCTGTCCTGAAGGCTTTCTAAATTTAGTGATTTTACTAATGGTGTTACTCTAGTCAAATGTGAATATTCGTTTGTTATGAATCTCAATGCTCTATTTTGTGTCTGTTCCAGTTTCTTAATGTTTTCTTGAGTTGAGGGGTCCCAAACGGTGGATGCATATTCTATTATTGGCCTAACCAAGGTTAAATAACATTTTAGTTTTATGTTCTTATTTGATTTATAGAAATTTCTTTTAATAAACCCTAATGCTTTGTTGGATTTTTTTTTTAGTTTCATCAATATGTGGATTCCATGACAGTTTTTCATTTATTATAACACCTAGGTATTTTGCGTTTTTAGTCTGTGTTACTGGTTTGCCATGAATAAGATAAGTGGAATTAATTTGTTTTAGTTTTTTTGTTACTCTTAACAACTGACATTTTTCTGGGTGGAAAGACATGCTCCAATTTGATTCCCATTTCTGTATTTCATCTAATTCTTTTTGTAAAATATCTGTGTCTTGTGTTGTTTTTATTGTTCTATATATTATGCAATCGTCTGCAAATAATCTGACTTTTGTTCCTGAGGTAATGCAATTTGGTAAATCATTTATGTAAATTAAAAATAGTAGTGGACCCAAGACTGTTCCTTGTTTACTGTTATTGGTGTTGATTTAGAGCCATTTTTTATTACAGTTTATTTTCTCCCTATCAGAAAATCTTTAATCCACTGATGCAGTGGACCATTAATGCCGAAATATTTTAATGTTTTAAGCAAACTATGGTGGTGAACTTTGTCAAAAGCCTTGGAAAAATCTAGTAAGATAGCATCTATTTGTTCACTATTATCTAAACCTTTTGAAAAATCATCAATTAGTCCTATTAGTTGTGTTTCACATGATCTATATTTCCTAAAGCCATGTTGGTATGGGGTGAGGACATTATGTTTGTCTAAGTGGTTTATGATATTGCTACATATTATGTGTTCTAGGATTTTACATGTGATGCTGGTAAGTGATACTGGTCTGTAGTTTCCTGGATCAGATTTTTCTCCTTTTTTAAATGGGGGGTAACATTAGCTTCTTTCCAGTCCTTTTGTACTCTGCCCTGGTTAAGCGGTGCCTGAAAGAGTATTTTGAACACTGGGCCTAGCTCATTGCCTAGTTCTTTGAGTAATCTAGCTGGAATACCATCAGGTCCAGACGATTTGTTTGGTTTGGTGTTGGCTCATAGTTTTTGGATTCCATTTTCTTGTACTACTAAATCTTCTATGTTGTCTACTTGGTTCAAATTAAGAAATATGTCTTTGTCTCCTGGCGCTGAGAATGCTGATGCAAAGTGTTTGTCTAGGATGTTTGCTTTAGTTTCATTATCATTATTTATTATGTTATGTTCATTTTTTAATCTAAAGCAAACTACAGTCACTTAATTCCAAGAGCGTATTCAGGAGAGGTTACACAGTTTTACCAGTGGCAGGGCTCCATTAATAAACTGCAGTGAATAGTCATCTGCCGAAATTGAAAAACACTAAATGTGGCTCAACAAAGATGGCTAAGACAGATTTTAGGAGTCAGTTATAGAGATCGGGTCTAAATCATATGCCGAACTGGGAGTCGACCCCTGAGTAGGATTGTGCGAGAGCGACGCATAAGGTTTGCGGGACATGTTCTCCGACAAAATGAATTACGCATAAGAAGAGTTGCAATGATATCCTAGTACAACTTGACGCCAATCATTCATGGAGGTCCTCAGGTGGGAAGAGGCTTCAGACATTACCAGTGACAGATTTTTATGGAAACAGCTTGACGTCAAATGCTTCGAACGGCGCGGAAGAATCTAAGTCAGTAAGAATAGCACATTAGGTTTTTGAAATAAAACTTTTTAATAACAGGAAAATGCAGTTTAGATACCTCATAATATGCATTATGTTGTTTTTTTAATATCAGAAACAGTGCTTGGTGGCGGGGCACTATTCTATTATAAACTTGGACATCTCTCTATCTTCTTGTCGTCTTTTTATAAACCTGCTCCCCAATTAAGTTTTGCCATTCATCGAAACAGAACAAACATATTCCACTTTAACGATACATATGTTACGTACTCTGGTCTTTCGTTTGCTTGCTAAAATTATTTTTTTTCAGATTTCATCTCCTTTTATTTTTAAATTATGTTCTAATTATTTTTTCCAACATTTTTTTACACTATACAAGGGCAACAACACAGTGTGATGAAGACTTCCGAGGACGCTCTCATCCTAAATGAGCGTTTTACACTATTTCACAGTATCCACTTCAGTGTCTCGGATACAAGCGTCTTATAAATTTACTACTGTTGAGATAGTTATTTACTACCTCTTTAACACAGTGTCTTTAGCCATTACTACTTTATGTGGGAGTAGATATAAGAGTTCTTTTAACACATTATAAATACAGAAGAAAAAAAGATACCAATTGAGCTTTGAAAAAATTGAATAATTAACAGCTGTTTCGAAATTTTAATTCGTGAATTATTATCATTCGTAAGTTCTCGCGTGGGCCCCAACCAGTCAAGAGTCATGGGCTCAAGTGCTATGAAACCCTTTGCGCCATTGTTGCTACTCCACAGGCTAAGGTCCCCTAGTGGTCGTGGGCCCCTAATAGTCGTGGGCCCGGGTTCATTGAACCCCTTCGTGCCATGGGTGCTACGCCACTGCCAGAAAGAGGGGTCGGTGAAGAGCCAACTACTTATCCTGGCCAAGGGATAAAATCATTCCGGATCAAAAGGTTGATGATGCGTTTTACTGAACCTTAAGTGAGTATCTCTACGGTGCAGGATGGATATACACTAACAACGATATTTCTTATGACTAAAACTTAGCAATCCTTGGTACATATTAGAAAAAAAATCTATTTCGGATCTATTAGTTCATAGAGCATTTGATGTGAATCTCATCTGTCTTTATATTTAACTTTTAATGAGAGTTTTATGTGCTTAGCGCATTGACAAAGCCAGCTCGCCCATTAATGTAAGTGTTCATTGTTAAATATTATCACGATTTCCTACTGTGTATTTTAGAGCTATGTAACAGATGGTGTTTTTGCATAAAAAACAACAACTCTAATCTAAAGAATGCTTGTATGTGATTTTTGCCTACATCACTGCTGTTAATGTTAGTCCACACACTTCTTTTGTCACATTTATCTGTATGATGTTTGCATAAAATATTTTATGTGCTATCTTTGCTCATAACACTCCTCTGCGCCATTGTGCCTAACATTTTTTAAAGTAGTCCCCTTTCAGGTCATCTGTTTCTTTGGCCAACGGTTAACAAGCTGGGTTTCATGTGGCCAGCACAACGATCAAACGCCTTTACTTTCCCCAACTTAAGTCAGGTACCCATTAGAGTTGGGTGAACTCAGGGGCGCCCTAAATCCCAGTCTTCACAGAGATTTAAACCCAGGACCCCATGTTCGGAAGCCAAGAGATTAACCTCTCAGTCACCGCGACCATACTAATGCAGGCACCTATTAGATTGTGTGGACTTAAGTGCGTCCTATAAATTCCATAGATCAGTGTTTCCCAAACTGTGTTCCTCGAGGCCTGAATAGGTGTTCCACAAACTACTGGAAAAAAATTAATTAGAAGACCACCATGTGAATACATTTTTATGTTGTGTTGTCTTTATACGAGAAAAGAGTCCTTGTACTCACAACAAACTTACCTAAGGATCAATAAAGCAGTCTTAGTCTTTGTCTTAGTCTTAAAAAATTAACCAAGATGTCCCGCTAAATGTGTGAAGTGTTCCTTTACGAAAAATATTATTGGGAAACACTTGCCATATTTATACATGGCATTATTCATGAAGTGTTCAAAATCTATGTATCTTGGTTTGAAAAAAAAAAGTAATTTGACCGCTCGCTAATGTTTCATTGACAGTGGGAGAGGTGTTTGTATTTTTTTTATAAGAAAGTTTATAAATAGAGTAGAATGGATGGGCATGACATTTAGGATGGATGGACTTTTAAAGTATGATGGCTGAGCGGTGTCACATCTGTAAGGATACTCTTCTAGCATTGACTTCAGACTATTGAAAGGACACGCTATTTTCAAATGTGCATTACGGAAAGAGCAGAGTATGA
The DNA here is from genome assembly GCA_036873155.1 of Biomphalaria sudanica. NCBI lineage: Eukaryota > Metazoa > Mollusca > Gastropoda > Planorbidae > Biomphalaria > Biomphalaria sudanica. Next base: position 5,384,649 of record JAZGLO010000933.1, on the reverse strand, counting down.
AGTTCTTTCTCACATCCGTTGATACGCTCTGTCTTAAATATATCATCGCTGGTGTTTGGTAGTTAATGCAGGACAGAATGAACATTACAGTTCAATTCAAAATGCATGCATATTTTATGCGTCTATCTATCTATCTATCTATCTATCTCTACATTTTTGTGGCGGTACGCACCGGTACGGCGTACCGGCACCTTTTTCAATGTGGGGAAACAATTATTACTTTTCTTGTGTTTTAACGTTTATTAACGCTATTAGTTGCTTTGTGTGGCCTGTCTGTCCGTCTGTCCGTTTGTCCCGTTTAGATCTTTAGAACTAAAAGATAAAATGAAAATTGCATGAATTATTGATCGCAGATCTACATTGAACATTTTCAGCAACTTGTGACAAGCAATATTTCCGAAGTAAAGTGAATGCTTTTTAAAATGTTGCATGCTCTCTTTAGAGACATTTTTTTTATTAAACTTACTTTCAATATTTTGTTTTGGGCATTGATAGTAATGTGGGATGTGAGGCATAAATCTATCTAGCTTTGTGTTAAATGTTTGGTGTCAGAAGTGGATTCGTGTTTTACTTTTCCCTATTTCTATTACTTCGTGATATCCCCTTCCACTTCCATCTGTTCCTTGGTCTTTTTGGAACTTGATCTTTTGGTGCTCACCAGTCCTCTGTATCTTACGAGAGAGTTAGTTAATAAGTCTGTTATACTGACAGGCATGTCCATTCTTTGACTCTGTCTTCCCATTGCTTTTTTTTACTCAGTATCTCTTTTTCTATTTCTTGGTACTGTTCCCCATAGAAATGTCTAAGCATTTCATAGTATGAGATCAGCAAGGCTCGCTAATACCTTTCTAAAACTTTTTTGCTATTATAAGCTGGAAAATCCTTACTATTGATGTCAAGACAGACCTGCATAGCACACTACAATGACAGAAAGATATGTCTGAATTATCTATATTTAGTACTCGAAAAATAAATGCTTTCTTAAATATGTTTTATTATTCATAGCTTTAAAAAAAAAAAAACAAAAAAAAAACATACATATTTTTTAACAGACTTAGGCCTTTTTTTTTAAGGGCGCACACAATGAAAACAACCAATTTTAATAACCCATTTTTTTAAAAAAAAGATGCATAGGTGTCTGTCCTTCTTTAGTTGTATTGTATTTGAAAAAAAACAAAAAAAACTGAAAGACAACTGTTTACACTACTACTAAAATATAAAGTAGGTTTAAGTTTTAGTAAGTAGTAAAGTCCTCCTGTCAGACCTTGCGATCTATAGGGCTTATGATGTAAAGGAAATATGTTTCTATTACCAACAGTTAACAAGGATGTCTTTTGACCGATACAACAGCCTTTACTTTCGAAGTAATGTCAGGTAGCAATTAGAATGTGTCGTCCAAAGAATTCAGAAATTCAAAAGCCCAGATTTCAGTTCAAGACTTCTCGGTTCAGATGCTAAGAGCTATACCACTCCGCCAGCTCGCCCACTACTTTGGGGTGTCAATTGTTTAAACATTGTTCTAAAAATTTCTTACAAAGTATTTTCGAGCAATGTAACAGCTGGTGTTTTACTTATAAAAAAACAACATCTAATCTAAAGAATGCTTGTGTGTGATGTTTGCCTACATCACTGCTGTTTGATATTAGCCCACACTTTTCTTTCGTCGCATTTATCCGTGTGATATTGGCATAAAATATTTTATGTGCTATCTTAGCTCATAACACTTCTCTGTGATATTTACCCAACATTTCCTAAAGTAGTCCCCCTTTCAGGTCATCTGTTTCTTTTACCAACGGTTAACGAGCAGGGTGTCATGTGGCCAGCACACCGATCAAAGGCCTTTACTTTCCTCAACTAAAGGCAGTAACCCAACCCACTACTGTTATCTTATCTTCTTATATAATACAGACGTTACTTCAAAAAAGAAGATGATTACGTCCTACGCGTCATGCATTTAGTCATGCATATTAACCAATGACTTAAATTCTGCCAAGTCATTGGTTTTTCTGGCTAGCTCAGGCAACCCATTCCATGCTGTAATAGCACAAGGGAAGAAGGAGCATCTGTACAGATTTGTCCTAGCATATGGGACGAGGAATGTGTCTTTCAGAGTATTTTATTAAATTGTGTTTTTGTATTTGAAGATTATGGTTCAGTGTTTTATGTATAATTGCTACTTTACTTTTGAGTCTTCTGTCCTGAAGGCTTTCTAAATTTAGTGATTTTACTATAGGTGTTACTCTAGTCAAATGTGAATATTTGTTTGTTATGAATCTCACTGCTCTATTTTGTGTCTGTTCCAGTTTCTTAATGTTTTCTTGAGTTAAGGGGTCCCAAACGGAGGATGCATATTCTATTATTGGCCTAACCAAGGTTAAATAACATTTTAGTTTTATGTTCTTATTTGATTTATAGAAATTAATTTTAATAAATCCTAATGCTTTGTTTGATTTTTGGGTGGACTCAGGGGCGCCCTACAAATCCCGAAGATCAAAATAACAGTCTTCATTGAGATTTAAATCCAGGACACAAGATTCGAAAGCAAAGGGCATTTTTTTAGTGATGTTGACTTAAAATCTCTTAATTAAAAGTTGTGTCATCTCATTATTTTCTAAGCCTTTTTCTTGCAATTTGCAATCGAACTTTCGAACTTAAGTTCACTGTGATGTTGATGGTTCTCAAATTTTCAGGCGGTATGGTCGATTTCCACAAGTTGGCTGTGACTGTGTATGCGATTCGTGAGTGAATGTTGTTGCTATTTGCATTTATATTGTTATTGTCACAGTAGTTACGCTGATGTGGTCAACTGTTGTCAAATTGACTTTCCATTGATTGGACCGATACAAAATTATCTTATCTCTCATCTTAATGAACGTTTAATAAATGCATTTTACAATAATAAATGATGAAACAATAATGATTCATTAATATAATTACTATGAACTATGAATTGTAGAAAAACATTTATAATTAGTTTATTACTGATCACCAGGCATGTGACAAATGCGTTTATATTACAATAATGCAGAATAAACAGAATAGAACAAAATAAAGAAAGATTTTGTCTTACACTTTGAATAAAAAATTTATTTGTTTTAAGTGTGTAGTGTTATAATACACAAAAACTATATAGTTTAAATAACACCTTAAAGTAACAAGTTCAAGACGGCCTCAGGCACTCCACTATGGTTCATCGTATCACTTCTAAAAGAGTTAAAAACCAGAGCATTTGCTAGGCTAATATTATTGCAGCCCAGACAGCAAAGTATATCTACATGTAAATCTCCAAGCATATCTCCATGTATATCTCCATCCAACAGATCAAACATTTATTGTCGCACTTTAAAGAACAAAAGCAAAGCAATTGTCTGCCCTTGATCTCTTTTTAGATTGTCGATAAGTCACGAATAGCCATAGACCGAACAAAAAACAGGCCGAGCATCAGTGACGTAGTGATTAAACACATAAATAATTAACGCCAAGTTTTTTCGGGACTACAAGGCAAACACTAACTCATGCATTTATTCACACACATACAGCTTTCTCAGGGCATATACACACTCTCGTACACATTGCATATTTATGAAAGGACTAGAGTTACACACCGGCTACGCCCGTTGATTTATTACCAGGCCGGAAATAAACTTTTTTTTAAGTTCCATTTTTTACGATCCCCCGAACATACTTTTTAGCCCTTGAATTATTGTTAGAAGAAAATGGCGACTCTCTTCTTTCTCTTTTTTTTTCTTTCTCTAACCCTTTCTCCGAAACCCCCCTTTTTTTTTGGTTTGTTTTTTCTCCATGTAGGGCGTAAAATTCTCTGGGAGATATTTTTTTTAACTTAAATTGACTGCTACGATCCGCTTTATTAATATTATTATTATTATTATTATTATTATTATGTTAGAAATGAACGAGTAGTCATTCTCTGGCGCTGCCAGGGTCGAGTTTCGCTAAAGAGAAACAAATTTCATCGTAGTCCCTTAAACAGTTTCCACTGAGATATTTTCTGGTGATGTGGCAGGTCTGCAGCAGTACCGCCCTCTGACAGGCAACGAGAATGTTCCTAGGAATGCCAAGGCCCTTGAAGGTCAGGTGAGGTCAGTTGTTATTATTCCCTCGGTTGATATGACAATGGAGTATATTATTATTTTAGATAATTTCCATAAACGCTTAATCTCCAAGCCAAGGTTCCTATATTTTCGTTGTTTTTCAGCTCAGTTATTATTATTATTATTATTATTATTATTATTATTCCTTCCTTTTCCAGGTCACACCCAGGCACACATGCTTTGGCCCTACCACCACTTGCTCTCCCACCCACGACAAGAAAGTTAGCCCCACGTATATTTCTGACATTTCTTCGGCTTTTCATTTCAGTATTGAGATATTAAATATACTTTTTACTAGTCGACCCACGGCGTAGCATACGCCGTTATTTTGCAGGGCCGGCCTTAGTCCAATGCAACCTATGCGACGCAGTGGGCCCCGCACCTTCAAAGGACCTGCGCTAATTCTAGGTGTAAATTATTAAATTAAACCATTTTATAACTCATAACAGAATTCCCGCAGCCTTCTGATTTACCAGGAGCTCCTTGAAATCTCCTGAAATTGCAAAAATATACGAAAAAGTCATAGAAATCTCCGGATATTATTAAAATCTTTTGAAAACTCAAAAAAATTCTTCTGAAATATATAGACAAATAATTGTCATTTTAGGGTGTCCTTCATATTGGAAAACGATGATCCTACTCGCAATACAAAAAAAACGGCATTATACAATACCCGTAATTCTGGAATCTGGTGAAAGAAGCTTCTCGCGCCTCAAACTAATGAAGACTTATTTGAGGTCAACAATTGTCGATGATAGATTGAAACATTCGGCAATATTTGGTATTGAGCGTAATCTATTTAGGAAACAAAATTTTTATGATATACTGTCGCTACACGTAAGGCTCGTAAAGTAATTCTGTAGGTAGTAAAGAATGAACAAAATGCAAAGAAGAATGTATTTTCTAATACAAATTCTTAATTTTCACTTATTATCCTTATCCCTACCTAAACTTGGCCCCGCCAAATTCGTTTCGCATAGAGCCCAACAACGGTTGAGTCCGGCACTGCTATTTAGTGACGGGTGAATACAGAGTAGATTACTTCTTCTCCTCCACCCATCTCTTTTTTTCGCTGCTAAAACTACGTGGGGTAGAAATAAAAAAAGTGTGACCCATGACTTATTCCATGACTTCTTGGTCACAACTGTTAAGTCCGGCTATTTAAGTCCCTGCTATTTTGTGACGTGTGAATACTACTTGACTTGTTCTCCCCCCATCCTCTTTTTTTCGTAGGCTAACTTTAGTCCGACTTGCGGAAATAAAAGAGTGATCTTTCCTTTATTTCTCGTCCAAACTCTTGAGCCATGCCTATGTATATAGAATTATAGATTGCTTTTCGACCGAAAACCCTCCCCCCCCCCCCCCATCCGCTTTAACAGTTTTGGCCCTTTTTTTTAATTATAATGAGAACCCTATTTTTTTAGCATCATTCAATTGATCAACCCTTAACCACACACTTTTTAGATTTTGAACTCTAGATAAGCACCTTAGCTAGTTTTTTTTAAAGTAATCTTTCTTGCCTCTTTTAATATAAGGTAAAAAACTTAAATATCTGTTTCTGTGGCCCACGGTTAACGAGGTTGTCATGTGGCCAGCACAACGACCAACCACCTGTACCTTTCCCTACCTAGTGTTAGGCACCCAATAGGGCTGGAAGGATTCAGAGGCGCCCAAAGATCTCGAAATTTAAAATCCCAGTCTTCATTCGGGAACCGATGGTTTGGAAGCCAAGCGCTTTACCGCTCGGTATACTATCTGTTAATACTGTTTGATTAATTTCCTTTATTGGTTTAAAAAATAGTAACCTGGAATTGATTGAACAATTTGTTAATTTTATTTATTGATTGATGTCTTGTCTACACCAAAGAATAATAGTGCAAAGCAACATGATCCGAGAATGGGTGTGGCAGAAATATCGTGTACATACTTTTTTTTTACCCAGACTGACTGGCAGACAGACAGACATCTACAGATAGACAAAGTGAGTTGATATAAGCTTTGTACAAAGATAATACAAATACTGTGCTATAATCTTGAAGTGAAACACACTAATGAAACAGAAGGCGTCCTTGGAGCACCTGGCTATACAAACTAGAAGCAGACACATTGAAGTTCCGTTACGCCTAGAACAAGATAGAAAGGATGACCCAGGACTGGGAACTATTCTCCAATAGAAAAAAAAAAGAAATCTAAGTCCTTTTTGAAAGTATAAACTACAGTCTAAAGCACATAAACGTGAAAATAGAAAATGCAGTTTTGAGCGTAAAGAAATTAACCTGATTTGTCAGTCTTAAGAAAATTAAATAACAGGATATATTTGTCTATAAGAAATATAGCAGCAAAAACTGGCGACTAGGTTGTGGGCTAGTTATAAAATAAATATTACACAAAAACAACAACATTTACATGGAAAGAAACTGCATAGCATTAGTAACATGTTCTGTTTGCGGATAACAAAAACAAAACAAACAAACTTACCAAGAGACGACAAACAAATCTGAGTTACCAAACGTAGAGTAAACATTCTTTGTATCTGTTGATAGGTCTCTACTATATAAAGAAAACAGTGAACATAATTAGAGGCACTTAGAGGTATGGCTAAAAAGTTCGGTGTGAATACGTTCCATTTCAGTGTCTGTATACCAGTGGCCTGAGATTGTGCTCTTGAAAGTACATCCTGTCGGATTACGTTTCTCATTAGAGAATAGATTACTATGAATGACCTCGACATTGGCCTTTCTAGCACACAGCCCTGTGACGTAGACATCCTCTAACCAAAAAAATGGGACTTGGAAGGAAGCTTTGTAAAGACGTTTGGCAGCGGAAGTGGTCATAGCGTAAGCTGTTCCGGAAGTAAACCTGGGGTAGGTATTTTCTTTGTACTCAATCTCTGATGTGTACCATTTAGATGATGGATTTCTGTGTGGTATAATATTGTTGATGACATAGCCAAAAACAAATGGATAGTCTTTTCCTTTAGTCTGCGATATATTGTTTAAGTTCTGCACCAACAAGGGGACATTTACAAACATGTCATCGTCCGCTTTTAGAACGAATTGACTTCCTGGACATCGTGAAGTGACCCATTTCAGAATCGATAGTGTTTTAAATGTTAGGTTTTTATAGTGATCAATATAATCTTCTTGCAATATGTCTCCATATAGATCTGCTTCTTTATCAATGCAATTTTGTACAGATTGAGAACCGTTGGTTAATGGATGTTCAGAGCCAAGAAAAAAGATTAAAGCAGCTTTGTTGCTACTGACATTGGCGTAGCTGCCCCAAGTCTTTCTTATGGTCTGTCTTGTATGATTATTGCTTCTACTCCCATCGACACAGATGACTAGTTCTGAATTGGAGCAATCAACTATTGGAACTATTTTGTACACAAAGTTATACTGATTTAAAGTGTCCTTTGCCTCGACTCTTGAAGCATTCCTTAGTTTGGAATATAATTGTGTTGTATAAGATTCGTGTAGAGTTACATTAAGTCCAGTAACTATATTTATTATGGTTGCGGAAGTTATTTTACTATTATATTTATAGTCGGGCAAAATAGTTTGCTTAACATCCAAGATATTTCCAATAATGCTCCCAACTTTGGACTTGCTTTTAAATGTGTAAAAATAGATGTTCATTAGGACACATGCTATTATGGCTAATCCCAAAAGGAGAATTGTCTTTCTTTTCTTTAAAACTTGAGACATTGATCTAGAGGAAAACAAGATGTGAATGAATACTATATTAATTAAATGTTCTAACTTTTACATTTAAATAGATAAAAGGCCAGTTATTTTTTTAATAAACATACTTTTTACATATTGTCTTGCAAAATGATCAAATATAAAACAATTATAGCTAAAAAACACACACTGTTTTGTATTTATATTTTGTTTATCCTAAATGGCATAAGACTAGAATGAATACACGTAAAAGTTATCATGCAGTTACTCCCTTGTAATCTTGACATGGCTTGTTACAAAATTTCATATTATCTTACAAACTCCTCGGGTGTGAACATTGTCTGAACACTGGGCGGACACTTATGAACACTGGGTAAACATTGCATGAACACTAGGTAAACGCTGCATGAACACTGGGTTAACAGTGTATGAACACTGGGTAAACACTGTATAAACACTGGGTAAACATTGTATAAACACTGGGTAAACATTGCATGAACACTGGGTAAACACTGTATAAACACTGGGTGGACATTGTCTGAACACTGGGTAAACACTGTATGAACACTGGGTGGACACTGTACGACAACTGGGTGGACACTGTATAAACACTGTGTGGACATTGTATGAAAACTGGGTAAATCCTTTATGAACACTGGGTGCACCTTGTATGAAAACTGGGTAAACACTGTATGAACACTGGGTTGACATTGTATGAACACAGGGTAAACACTGTATAAACACTGGGTGGACACTATATGAACACTGGATGGAAATTGTATGAACACTGGGTAAACACTTTATGAACACTGGGTGGACATTGTATGAACACTGTGTGGACAATGTATAAACATTTGGTGGACATTGTATGAAAATTGGGTGGACATTGTATGAACATTGGATGGAAATTGTATGAACACTGGGTAGACATTGAATGAACATTGGGTGGACATTGTATGAGCACTGGGTGGACACTGTATAAACACTTGGTGGACATTGTATGAACACTGGGTAAACACTGTATGAACACTGGGTGGACACTGTATGAACACTGGGTGGACATTGTATGAACACTGGGTGGACAATGTATGAACACTGGGTGGACACTGTATGAACACTGGGTGAACACTGTATGAACACTGGGTGAACACTTGGAGGACACGGATAAAAGAAACTGAGCAAACGATTTTTGTAGAAATTTGTGAATTAGTTATATTTTGGTGAAAATAAAACTAGTGGTACACAGCCTAGTGATACACAGCCTAGTAATACACAGCCTAGTGATACGTAGCATAGTGATAGACAGCCTAGTGATACACTGCCTAGTGATACACAACCTAGTGGTACAGAGCTTAGTGATACACAGCCTAGTGATACACAGCTTAGTGATACACAGCAAAGGGTACACAACCCAGTGGTACACAACCTAGTGGTACACAACCTAGTGATACACAGCCTAGTGATACACAGCCTAGTGGAACACACGTAATGGTACACAACATAGTAATGAACAACCTAATGATACACACTCTTGTATTAAGCAACCTATTGGTACACAAATTATTTGTACACGCAAAATGGTACACAACCTAGCGGTAAACACCTTGTTGTACAAAACATAGCTGTACACAGCCAAATGGTACAAAACCTATCGGTACACAACTTAATAGTACATAACCTAATAGTACACAAGCTATTGGTACACAATCTAGTGATACACAGCCTAGTGATACACAACCTAGTGATACACAGCCTAATGATACACAGCCGTGATACACTACCTAGTGACAAACATCTTAATTATACACAGCCTAGTTGTACACAACCTAGTGATACACAGCCTAGTGATACACAGCCTAGTGGAACACACGTAATGGTACACAACATAGTAATGAACAACCTAATGATACACACTCTTGTATTAAGCAACCTATTGGTACACAAATTATTTGTACACGCAAAATGGTACACAACCTAGCGGTAAACACCTTGTTGTACAAAACATAGCTGTACACAGCCAAATGGTACAAAACCTATCGGTACACAACTTAATAGTACATAACCTAATAGTACACAAGCTATTGGTACACAATCTAGTGATACACAGCCTAGTGATACACAACCTAGTGGTACACAGCCTAGTGATACACAGCCTAGTGGTACACAACCTAGTGGTGCACAGACTAGTGATACACAGCCTAGTGATACACAGCCTAATGATACACATTCTAATGATACACATCCTAATGATACACAGCCTAATGATACACAGACTAGTGATACACAGCCTAGTGATACACAGCCTAGTGGTACATTACCTAGTGATACACTGTCTAGTGGTACACACGTAATAGAACACAACCTAGTAATGAACAGCCTAATGATACACAATATTGTGTTAAGAAACCTATTGGTACACAACCTATTTATACACGCATAATGGTACACAACCTAGTGGTAAACAACTTAATGTTAAACACCTTGTTTTACAAAACTTAGATGTACACAGCCTAGTGGTACAAAACCTATTGGTACACAACTTAATAGTTCAAAACCTAATGGTACACAACCTATTGGTACACAACCTATTGGTACACAACCTATTGGTACACTATGTTACGCTTTGTTCTACCTTGTTTTGCTTTGACAAACAAATAAAGATGTCCCCAACGATTGATTATTTCTAACTAAAACATGTAATCGATAAATGCCTTTTAACTAGATTCAGGCTGCAACTTTCGAAGCGGACATGCTAATCGAATACGTCAATACCAGCTGATTTATATAAAATACCACTAAATTTGCAGCACTGAATATGATACAGGCAAGACATGAATGTATGCATCGTGCTAGCAACATAGAGATTTTTTAAGAACTTACAATGAGAGAATTCACGCTCTAATTGCTCCCTGAGCCCTTCGCTTAAATTGATTATGATGTTGCACGCGGTTGTAAATATGATAAGCAGAAAAATACATTTTTGTCCTAAACCAAATCGCCTGATTAAGACAGGTCAAATTGTTATAGTTGTTTTGCTAAGAGAAAACATAGAGAAGAAAAGTATTTTAGATCAGCCTAAAGAATATTTATGCTAGACACTGCAGCCGGATTTTAATAGGTGGAAGCCCCAGGTAAGATTGTAATGGATGCCACTATTCACATCAATATACTCAAGCATGTCTTATTATTATATTTAATAAGCGTCATTTGTTATAAAAGTGTTTTTATTAATGTACATGCACACACTAAAGGTGGGGGCGCGGTGACTGAATGGTTAAGAGCTTTGCTTTCGAACTTGGATTCTGTGTTAGAATCTTGGTAAAAACTAAAATTTTTAATATTGGTATTTTTAGGGCGCCCCTGAGACCACCCAACTCTACTGGGTACCTGACTTAAGTTAAGGGTGGTTGGTCGTCATACTGGCCACATGTAAGACCAATCGTCATAGTAGGCCCCAACACTGACCTTCGACGTCGCAGTGGAGGCCAATAGTTCGTTGCCACGTCTTGCAGACCTGTGACGTGGCAACGAGCTATTGTTTTAGACCTCCCACTGGTTGTGACGTTGCAGGTCAGTCTTCAGGCCTTCTATGACGATTGGTCTCGCCACACGACACCCTGCTCGTTAACCATTGGTCTTAAATTATCCGCCCTATACATAGCAAGGTCTAAAGGTAAACTGTACTTACTACACTTTAAGGGTAAAACTGTGTTTCTGTCTTGCAATGTTATAAGTCCAACCTTGCACTGCCCCAAAATTCTTTAAAGGATCCTAGATCTCCATGAAATCCATTACACTGTAGAATGCTTTACTCTATTATCTGGCATTTATTAAAGAGATCATTGCATAAAACGTAGTCAGATTGGAGAACTATTTGGATTCGCTAAGAAGTGGCATTAAACAAAGTTAAATGTATAAGACATTATTACCTCGTTGTTTATTCGAAAATAACAAATAGATGGCGTACACATTATACACGTTAAAAAAACGTGTAAGAAAACAAACTGTGAGTCCCCTTATCAAACAAATATTACATTCGTGTGAAGTAGAAAATCAGGAAGATAGAAGTTTACAACGTATGGAAGTTTCAAAACAAAAACATAAAGTGCGTCTCGAAAAACATGTCACGCTTCATGCAACCTAGCAGAGATTCTAAAAATAATAAATTGTCGGATCTGTTGTGGTGCTAATTTTTTTTTTTTTCGAAACAACTTTAATGTTCATCATTAAAGCTTCCGATGGCGCCACCATAACCTTTATCCATAATCAACCTTCATTTAAGTCATGCTTAAATCTTCTCTTCATTAGGCCTAAGTTATAGACAGTAGCCTTGCTGTTGTGAGTAATGCATGTATGTCTCCATTTCGTGATTGACTCAACGATAGCCATTTCTTCTTTATCTACGATGGACTGGCGTCTCTCTCTAGGATAAAGTGTTCTGGAAAATAAAGCAACTGGTCTTTTGTTCTGGGATAAGGTAGCGGATAGAACGGTCTCCGACGTATCTGTTTCAACTTCCAGAGGCGTTTTGTGGTCTACGTTAGTGACAACCGCTAGTTCTAGTTCTTTCAACGCTTGAAATTTATCCTTGACTCTCTCTGGGGATGGGAAAGTTCTGTTGTGTACCAAAAGATGGATCTTATCTGAGAAATGTTTTAGCCCGTTGGCATAGTAGGAGAATAGACCTTTGTGCGTTTAGGTTAGGAAGTTGACGCAGTAGTCTGTCAGGGTCTGGCTTCATCTAAGAGGTCCAAGCTGCCCATATTTATCGAAAGAGGCTTTAGCACGTCTGGGCCAGTCGATAAATATGAAACACGAGTTCTTATTTCTTCCCCGTTGTCGCGTAGTGTCGTTTGCTTTGTTTGTGTTTGTTTTTTCCTCTACTCGTATTACTTGTACGGGGCGAGGGTATTTTTGTTTTATCTATGGACTAATGTATCCGACAGCTTCTGTCACTGGGTACAAAATGCTCTAAGGATTATATAAACCAGCAAAATAGAGTGGATAGATATATGCATGATTAAACTATTATTTCATTATCTATTGCACATTAATGCACCACGGAGAGGAAACATCTTGTCGCATATTCTGTTTTTTTAGACAGAATTATACATGCGTAAAACACATTTAAAGGTTCCTTATGAGAAATGATCAGTAAAGGAATATATGGAGATGACTTTACTAATGTCAATGCAAGGATGTTTAAGGCCCTATTAAGCCTTCATTTCAAAAAGTCAATTCTGTTGAGCGCAGCGCAGATTTTACAGGGACATATAATCTTTTTTTTTCAAAAGTCAAGTCTATGGAGGGTAGGAAATTTTTTTGTCAAAAGGTCAAGTCTGTTGAGTGCAGCTATCTTAGGGAGAAACACAGAGTCATCATTTAAAAAAAAAAGTCACGTCTATGAAGTATAAGTATCATAGATTGACAAATAAAACAACAACAATAAAACATAGAAATAGCTCAGTATATCTATACTATAAAGTAGAATGTAAGGCGTATGTATGTATGTGTCGAATAGAAGAAATCAAGACCGTTTAACCAATCTAGGTGAAACATTGCACACATTTTTATTGGGTGCTAATTGGAACCGTGACGTGTGTATAGTATCCCTCCAAAAAAAAGTGACCCTATCGACAGCGATACGCAAATTTAAACACGCGGGCCGCGGGTAATATATGGCTAGTATTTACATATATTTTAAAGACAAAATCACTCTAATGATAATATAAATACTTTAAGTCTATACAGTTTGTTCAGATACGTCAAGAGTCTAGAGCGACCAGATTAAACGTAGCAAACAGGTGGACATGTCTAGTATGAAGAAACTACTTCAAGCAGAACTCTTGTTCTTGCATTGTGGCACTTCATTCAATTATGATTCCTTGAATGTAACTACCCGACCGTAAACATAAATTCAAGTCCGTTGAGCGCAGCTATACCATAGGAACATGTATTGACATTTTTTCACAAAAGTCGAGCCTTTAGATCGTAAACATTTTAAAAGTACATAAGAGAGACATCATTTTACAAATGTCGAGTCTATAGAGCGTAGGTATCTCAGACTGTCATATAGAGTAAAAGTAAAATTCCCCTTTCAGACCTTGTAGTCTATAGGGCAGATGATATGTGGCCTACGGTTTGCGAGGGTGTCATGTGGCCAGCACAACGACCAACCGCCTTTACTTTTCCCCATGTCAGGTACCATTAGAGCTGGGTGGACTCAGAGGTGCCCAAAGATTCCGAAATTAAAAATCCCAGTCTTTATTAGGATTCGAAAGCGGGACCCCCGTCTCAGAAGCCTGGCGCTTTACAGCTCGGCCACTGCGCCTCCTGTCATACAGAGCCATCATTTCAAAAGTCAGTCTGTTTATCGCAGGTATTTTAGAGAGAAACATTTCACGAAAGAATCTTTGACTCGTTAAGATTTTACAGTGACATATAATCTTTTTACAATAGTCAAGCCTATGGAGGGTAGGTATCTCAGATGGACATATAGAGTCATCATTTCAAAAAGTCAAGTCTTTGGAGCGTAGGTATGTGTTAAGCGCTTCCGCGGTGTTGAATAGAAACAAACCCAAAAATGGAGGTAACATTGAAAGTAATGCTGGAACTAATTACACCTGCGAAACAATCAACAAAGGGAGTCGACTCTGGTGTTGAACATCAAACACGTTTAATAATCATGAAGGGAACTGTCGAATGTGACCTACTTCTAGCCGTTAATAAACATGCTTCTTATTTCTACGTTGTTATGAAAGCGTCTTGTTTTTTTGTCGACTCCTTTTTCTTTCTTTCTTTTTTTTCTTAAACTATCACGTCATCGCCACTAAGTAAAACTTTTCCCCTATTTCCGAAACAAACTAATTTCTAATCGTGCCATAACAGTATGTCAGAAGGACATATAGAGTCATCATGTCACAAAAGTCGAGTCTTTAAATCACTAAGATTTTAAAAATGTTCAAAAGTCAAGTCTATGAAGGGTAGGAATTTTTGTTTTCAAAAGGTCAAGTCTGTCGAGCGCAGCTTTCTTAGAGAGAAACACAGAGTCATCATTTAAAAAAAAAATCGCGTCTATGAAGCATACGTATCTCAGGGGGGGGGTACATATGTGCTACATAAATTATCATTATATCCTGTAAACGTGATGGCTCTCCCCTTACTATAGATAAAAAAATCTTGACATACTTTAAAACTAGCCATTAATTCAGAAATAATACATTCTACTATATCCCTTTAGTGTGCTCTGTGAGTTTTAATCCTCTATTCACACTCTTCTTTATTGTCCTGATAGCTGGTTTAACATACATGTAACAAGAGCGTAAGCATAGACGAGTGTTTTCATTTAAGTTCCCTACGACGCATAATAAACATCTCCTGGAGGCATATTGCCTCGAATAAGCATGTTTGGAATTGGCCAATATGCCGAAGTATCTTTTTGTGTTCTGACAAGAGATGACTGTGTTCACATTAAATCGGATAAGTCAACCGCCTTGCCGGATGGAAGAATTCCTAAAAACATCCTCTATCTTAAGCTTGCGGAGGGAGTTAGACCCATGGGCCTCCCAAAGACTATCATACAGAGATGAATTTATCAAGTGTTAGAACAGATCGATGATGATTGACTTTAATTGAAAGCAGTCACAAGAAAAACAACAACTAGTCAGCTAGTTCCAGGATTCCGGAAAATTATACACAAGAGTAAACAGTTATATACTTTATATTAAGTACTACATTACTTTTGCGGTAAAATTTTGTAATCTAAGCAGGCGATAACCAAATTAAAAAAAAATCGTTAAATTAGTTCAAGAAATTGCTAACTCTTGTTGTAATTCCTCAATTGTAGTGAAATATATATATAGGCGGCCCCTCAGTCCCCAATTTTTTTAATGCGGCCCTGGATAGAAAAAGGTTACCCACCCCTGTTCTAGGGCATGTATTCTCAATACTTAAGACAGATGAAAGTCTAAGCATTATTCTGGTTTCAACTCAGCTGACGTGACCAAATGAAACAATATCCGATTCGGCTTCTTCTATCTGTTAGTCTGTTGAACCGTTGGGGCGCCACATAAAATCTATAAACCGTATTTCTCCATTTCTCTCTGTCCTTTGCCTTGGATAGAATTTTATTCAGTGACGGGCCTGTCCATCGCTTACTCTGTCTTCCTCTTCTTCTTCTTGCTGACTCCGCCCTTTCAAAGGAAGTTTCCGAGCTCTGAGGACCTTGTGACGTGGGCTATTGAGTTTAAGTTTGCGTTTTTCTTGACAGTGGTTTGCGGGTGTGTGGTACAATCGCTGTAATAATCCTGATTCTTATCTCTTCATTTTCGATGCGGTCTTTGTAAGTTATTCCCAGGATTTTTCTTTTGCATTTTATTTCCAGGGAGCGCATCAGTCTGATTTTTGTGTCCTCCCCTAAGTCCTACAACAACAAAAAACACACACACACACACATACACACACACACACACACAAAACACACACACACACACATATATATATGTATATATATATATATATATATATATATATATATATATATATATATATATATATATATATATATATATATATATACAGAGCAAGAGAGATACATGGATAGAAAGATAGATAGATAGATAGATAAATAGATAGATAGAGAGAGAAAAACAGAGAGAGAGAGAGAGAGAGGGAGAAATATATCTTAACAGTAATTGTTAATCGATTCCTTATCGATTGAATGAACAAAGTACAATAAGAATTCTACAGTTTATGAGAAACCTCATTATGATCCTTGATCCTTTGCTCTTTCTTGTTCTGCACAATTATTAACAATCGATTCGCATCAGTGGTGAATTATAAAAAGACCCTTCTCTATTTAAATTATATATATATATACAGCTAACTCAATGTAAAAAAAACCCAACCTTTCTGCTTCAGTGCATTACAAAGTTTCTAGGCGTGTTCTTATTCACAAGAATGTTAACCATATCGTGTTACTAGTTCGTAATAATAAATACAAAATAAAGTAATCTTATCCTCGGAGCAAATGCACCACAAAAGTATATAAGTTTACTTTTAAAAACTCGACAGGTAGAAAAAAAATAGATATAACTTCCTTTAAATACTATTTCTAAGGTCTCATTGTAAATCAGGTCGAAGCAAAACAAAGTGTGTTATGGCCAGGATGGTCCAAAGAAATTTGTTCGACAAAAATGAAATGCTCAACTTT
Organism: Biomphalaria sudanica; assembly: GCA_036873155.1. NCBI lineage: Eukaryota > Metazoa > Mollusca > Gastropoda > Planorbidae > Biomphalaria > Biomphalaria sudanica. The sequence continues at coordinate 5,367,643 of JAZGLO010000933.1, read as the reverse complement.
TAAAACGTTCAAAAGAAATAATGTGATAAGAACTTAGACAAGAACTTTCAAAGGAAAGACGTGATAATAGGCCTATGTTTATGTTGCGTCATTATTTGTTGAGGATATTTTTGTGAGAAAATACGAAAAAGAGAGAGACCTTGTGGTCTATAGGTCAGATAATGTAAAGGTCATCTGTTTCTGTGGCCTACGGTCAACGAGGGTGTCATGTGGCCAGCACAAAGGCCAGCCGCCTTCACTTTTCCACAACCAATGGGTGGACTAAAAGGCGCCCGAGGATTCCAAAATTAAAAATCCAAGTCTTCATCAGGATTCGAATCCCGATCCCCGGTTCGGCAGTTAAGCGCTTTAACACTCAGCCACCGCGAGAACAGAGGCCGAATTAAAATTGAATCAGTGTTTCTCAAACTTTTATTTATGATTCCAGCCCTCCATCCCCCCTCACCCGCCACTGTTAGCACCAAGCGATTTTTTTTAAATTCTGAACTGTTAGCAATCTCTGAAAATGAAATAAAGTAACAAAAAAACAACAACAGGGAATCACAGGCTGATAGTCAAGTGTGATGCGATTTTTAAATTAATTAAGTATTAAGACACATCGTGAAAGAAACATATACAAACGCACACACACACACACACACACACACAAAAGAACGAAATTTAAAAAAATCCTTCTTTAAAAAAAACAAACAAAAAGCTTTTTTAATAGAAAGAACTCCCCACCTAGAGTTACTTTATTTAACAACGTAGAAGCTATTTCCTTTATTTAATATGAAACAAAATAATTATTTACCAAAAATTAAATCCTAACCCTTTCAATGACAGCTTCTCTTGAACAACTGAATCTTGGCTCTTTTAAGACAGCTACTCTTCACCAACGGCATTTTGGCTCGTTCAATGACAGCTACTCTTCAATAACTGCATTGTGGCTTATTTAATGGTAGCCACTCTTTAATAACTGCATCTTGGCTCTTTCTGTGACAGCCACTCTTTAATAGCTGCATCTAGGATTTTTCAATGGTAGCCACTTTGCGGGACATGTTCTACGTCAAAATGAATTATGCACACCAAGAGTTGCGATAACATGGAAGCCAAAACGAGGAAAGCGCAAACAGGGACGTCCTCGTATTACTTGGCGAAACACCTTCATGGAGGATCTGAGAACAGTGGACACCAGGTGGGAGGAGGCTTCAGACATTGCCAGTGACAGATCTTTATGGAGACAGCTTGTCACCTAATGCGCCGAACGACGTGTGAGGACCTAAGTAAGTAAGTAAGTAAGCCACTCTTCAATAACTGCATCTTGGCTTTTTCAAGAACAGCCACTCTTCAATAACTGCATCTTGGCTATTTCAATGACAGCTACTCTTCAATAACTGCATCTTGGCTATTTGAATGAAAGCTACTCTTCAATAACTGCATCTTGGCTATTTCAATGACAGCCACTCTTCAATAACTGCATCTTGGCTATTTCAATGACAGCTACTCTTCAATAACTGCATCTTGGCTATTTCAATGACAGCTACTCTTCAATAACTGCATCTTGGCTATTTCAATGACAGCCACTCTTCAATAACTGCATCTCGGCTATTTCAATGACAGCTACTCTTCAATAACTGCATCTTGGCTATTTCAATGACAGCCACTCTTCAATAACTGCATCTTGGCTATTTCAATGACAGCTACTCTTCAATAACTGCATCTTGGCTATTTCAATGACAGCTACTCTTCAATAACTGCATCTTTGCTATTTCAATGACAGCTACTATTCAACAACTGCATCTTGGCTATGTCAATGACAGCTACTCTTCAATAACTGCATCTTGGCTATTTCAATGACAGCTACTCTTTAATAACTGTATCTTGGCTCTTTTAACGGTAGCCACTCTTTAATTACTGCATCTTGGCTTTTTCAATGGTAGCCACTTTGCGGGACATGTTCTACGTCAAAATGAATTACGCACACCAAGAGTTGCGATAACATGGAAGACAAAACGAGGAAAGCACAAACGGAAACGTCCTCGTATTACTTGGCGAAACACCTTCATGGAGGATCTGAGAACAGTGGACACCAGGTGGGAGGAGGCTTCAGACATTGCCAGTAACAGATCTTTATGGAGACAGCTTGCCGCCTAATGCGCCGAACGGCGTGGGAGGACCTAAGTAAGTAAGTAAGTAAGCCACTCTTCAACAACTGCATCTTGGCTTTTTCAAGAACAGCCACTCTTCAATAACTGCATCCTAGCTATTTCAATGACAGCTACTCTTCAATAACTGCATGATGGCTCTTTCAATAACACATAGCTACTCTACAATAACTGCATGATGGCTCTTTCAATAACACATAGCTACTCTACAATAACTGCATGATGGCTCTTCCAATAACACATAGCTACTCTACAATAACTGCATGATGGCTCTTCCAATGACACATAGCTACTCTACAATACCTGCATCATGGCTGTTAAAACACTACGTCATTGCTTTAATAGAACAACTTTAAATCTCAAAAGCTACATGTTGGCTGACTATTCAAAGTCTTACTAGCACAATTTTATCTTCATATAATTATAGTTGTTCACTCAATTCACTTCATTTGTTCTAGAACAATAAATTCTACAATGTTTCTGATGCACATAACGTCACAATAAGAGATATGATACAACTAAAGTAACAAACCAATTGACAGCGTAGTTTTTACAAAGCTTTTATCGACTCACTCTGCCTGTTTGTCTGTCTGGTAAAACGTTCATGCATGTTATTTCTCCAACACAAATTCTCTGATCAAGCTGAAATATTGCATTAATATTTCTTTTGCCACTGACAACACAAAAACCAATTTAAAAAAATTCAACCAATTAGTTAATTATCAATTGGTTATTAATTATTTTCGTTTTATATCTTGATCATGGAAAAGCAATTGTACTTGAAACAAACAATACTTGACTTTACAATCTTCGTTAGTCAGAAGAACCTCACTAGCTGGGGGTTTATTAAGTCGGATTGAGGTTGCGTGAGCCGTAACTTCGAACTCAGGTTGTTCCTTCTTATTGTTTAAGAAAATGCTTTTAAAAACCGAGACCGACTAAGCTAAAATTTACCCAGATATCCCTTTCTTTGTCTCCCCCCTCCCCTCGTCACTCATTTTTCCAGGTGGTCCAGATAAGTCATAGGAACTTAGCGGAAAGCACCTCACTAGCTGAGTGGTAAGTAAGTCTTATGCATCTAATTCTGAAAGTGTGCCAGTTCTATAGTACGGAAAATACTGTTTATTTGTTATAAAAATAAGTTTGAAAGTTATGAGCAATGAATTAAATTTTAGACGTGATAATAGTAAAAAAAATATGAAATAAATACTTTAAAGGATAATTTGTTCCGCGTCTTTTCACACAGGTAACATTTTAAATTACTATCTTCGATACAATAATAGAATATGATTGATCAAACCTTTACCTTCATGTAATCGTTTGTCAGTTGGACCTTTAGGGCAACACAAAGATCTGTCGACCATCTTTCTCCATTTCTCCCTTTTACCTTGGATAGAATCTCCTTCAGTTACGTTGTCTTCCAATCGCTTTCTCTGTCTGCCTCTTCTTCTTTTTCCTGGTACTGTTTTCTGAAGGAAGGTCTTTGTGACCCACGAAGACACTGTAAATTAACCATAAAATTTTAGTTTTCTTTTTTATTTATTTTTTTATTTTATTTTACAGTAGTTAACTGGCCACTGTTGGGTACTATCGCTGTACTAAACCTGTCTCTAATCTCTTCATTTGTGATGCGGTCTTTGTATGTGATACCTTTAGCATCCATTGCTAGGATCTTCCTCTCTAGTTCTGTAGTCAGTGTCGAAGATTCGCAAGCATAAAATAATGTAGCCAGGACCAGGGAGAGCATCAGTCTGATTTTTAGTTGTAATTGATTGTGTTTATATAGAGACTGAAACAGCTAAGGGGAGATAAGTCCTGTGTAGAGAATCAGGACCTCGCCAAAAAATTTTCAAGCAAACAATAGATATGGATCTCGAAAACAGCTGAAGCGATTTTTCTAGAAATCGGACAGTTCTTGTGTATTATTGAGAAAGTTATAATTTTACCGTTATATGTCTTTTTTAAGTATAAATTGAAATTTGGCTAGAGGACTACAATATATATATCTTCAACAGACTATACTTCTCTGGGTATTTTCAGATGTGGTCATTATACCAGAGTTAATTAATTAAACGTTTAAGAACACTGCGCATCTTCATCTAGGTCTAGATCAGTGGTTCCCAATTTATTTTGTCTCGTAGACCCCCTTGTCATCTTTTCTGGTTTTCGGTAGACCCCCTGCTTTACTTATATTGCATTTTTGCAAAAATCTACTCCATTTCTTTTAAAAAGTATTAAAGCTACATTTTAAGTTAGAGAGATCTTTTTTATTGATAACATTAAAACTTAAGCCAATGAAAATAACAATATGTATTACTGAAATTCCCAAACACAATGGATTTTTTAAAATTAGCAGGTACATCATTCGTTGCAACGGATATTATGTATCAAATAGGTAATAATTATTCTATGAAGTAGTCTTTCAAAGATTAAATATGAATTAATTAATTTGCCTTTTAAGTGTCATTCTAAACGTTTTTTACAAAGAGTTACTCGTGTATTTCTTGGTTTTTCACATCTGCGGTTCGCGGAACTGTTTTCATTAACATGAGATGTGGTGAATGTGTGTAACTAGCGCCCAAGTAAGTACGCTTCGGGCATAGCCTTGACGTGCTACCCATCCAGCAGAAGGACAACGTAATTGAAACCTCTGCTGCCTTTAACTAGACCCAAACATGAGAAAGTTTTCGTGGGTCAATCCGGAGAAACAATAAGGAGCCGGCGACCATGAAGCAATTTGCTGAACATAGCGCTACACCCTGTCAGAGCCTGCTGGATTGCTAATCAGCGGTATATGTCGTTTGCAAAAAATTACATTAGAAGCTTTTACATTTTTAGCTTAAACCAACGACATTCCATTGAACTGTATTGTTGCTTAAAGAAATTCTTTTAATAATACCAGATGTTGGTTTGAGTAAAACAGTTTTTAAAAGTACTTCAACGGCACAATCTTCTCTATATGATGTTGAAATGAGATTCTGAGCTTTATCTTTGAGTGTTCAAACGTTTCTTAAAATCTTTATCTTGTCATTGTGGCATCGTTCCAAAAGCTCCTACAGCTTAATTAGTTAAATATCGTCATAAAAATGCACTTAGGCAACCGCTTGTTTGGCAAGGAATGAATGAATCTCAATTTTAAATAATCACCGCAGTGCAATCTACATTTCTATTTGTTAAACGTTTGTTACATGTAGACAAAATTAAACTATTTAAATAAGTTTTAAAATTAAATACAACTATTTTTCGTTTGAATAGCAGGACAAGTATTTAAAGGATTAACTAAGGTACATATAAAATATATTAGTGTAGGAAATAATTATATTAATGGGATGTGAAAATTAAAGCCAATACCTAATTAATTAAAATCCATTATCGTAGAACCCCGCAAACATCTCATAGAACCCCTTAATTATGTTTTCACTTTTGTGAACCCCTTGGAAACCTTCATAGACCCCTGGGGTTCTAAATAGACCCCTTTGGGAATCACAGGTCTAGATCTATAGACCTATCAGAATATTATAAAGTAGATATTTACATTTGCTTAACCAGAAACTTTTCTCGGAAAAGAGATATGGAAAAGAAGATAAAAAGGCTCCACTTTTAAAGAACAAAAAAAAATTCAAACATTCATTAATTTCTAAGGGTAAAATGATCCCGCTATAAAATGAGTAATGTTGTTGTTGTTGTTTTAAAGTATTTTTAGTGTTTTTCTTGATATTTTGCTTTTTGATGAAGGTTTTACTTATTTGTATGTTAATTTTATAGCTTTTATATGGAGTTACTTTCATGCTTATAACATGCTCAGAGCGCTACGGTCCAATCTCATTTAGGGACCAGTTGGGGGAGGGGGTATCAGGGAGAAGGTTTCCGTGCTGCCTTTAGGCGCTCAGTAAACACAACTCTGCTCGAGTCGGATGTTGAGCCTCAAGCCCCCTTCATAGGTAGCCAAGCTAAGCCAAGTTTAAGTGTACTTAGCCTCTCGACCACTCTTCCCACTTGCAAACACTCCCCCCCTCCCGAATAATAACCCCGATTTTTTTCTGAACCTCTTGAATTTGGCGTCGAAAAATATTTTACTTCACAACTATCACACTATACATCCATACTGCGCTTTGATACCATATGCCAAAAAAGACACTTATATCCATGCCCACTTACAGGTAAAAAGAAAGACTTAGTTAAAAGAAGAGAAACCCAGTTATATGTTTGTTAGAGTTCTATTTTCCCGCCTGGCGATTGATAAAGTAATTAACTTGTGTCAACACGTCTCGTTCATTCTTTGAGCCTCGGAGTTTCGCCATCAGCCATCATTTAGTTTCGATAGCGTAGCTGAGACCAATCGTAATAGGAAATCGGAACACTGACCTGCAACGTTCCATCCTTTGGGCAGTCGAGACCAATAGCTCGTTGCCACGTCTCACCGGTCTGTACGACTTGGCAACGCACTATTTGTCTTTACTATCCATAGGTTGTGACGTTGCAAGTTGGTGTCTGTGTATCCAATGACAATTGATCTCGCTTAGATTTGCATATTTAACCCTAAAAATAAAATTAAAAGCAGGTCAGTGTATAGATAAAATCTCGGTTTGCAATCAATAAAAATGATAAAATATATATTCATTCAGATAAAAAAAAGCTCTCACAAACACTTTGGCTGTATGGTTTTCGGTAAGGGCTTTGAATCGACTTCTTGAGGGTGTAGTGTTCGAATTACGACCACATCTCACTTTCACCAGCCTTTCGTTGGATTTTTTTTTTGAACTACCAAAATTATTTTCTAATTTTTAGGCATTTCAATATAAGAGTTGTTTTTTCTTCATTGTATAAAAACTATGTATAATTTTCGCTTTTTTAGTCTTAAATTGTATAACCCTTTTCGATTACTGATGTATTTAATTTACCGAGACTAACATCATCAAACTATGTCATAATCTTTGTGTAAAATGAAGAATCATTCGTGAAAATGGTAATTAATGTTGTAAGAATACTCCTCTTTACTAAAAATTTCTCGCCACAAGAAGTTTTCGAGTACACTGATTACCTACTATACTGGGATAGGCCAATTTTGAGTGACAAGAATGAGGAACTTAATCGTCCGTATTTACAAAATAGATAAATAAGTTACCATTTTTGAGATCGCAATTCTTCTATCGCAGTTTTGAGATAAGATAAGATAAGAAGCGTATAAGAAAACAAGGAAGTGGAGAACGAACACAATTAGAAAATGGACCTATCTTTATATCAATAGAGATGATAGTGACCTCGCAAGCACAATAGACGCCCTAATCATTCCTAACAAATGTCCAGTTACCCGTAAGATGGGAGTACTGTTGAAGACTTCTACATCATCTAACTATTCATCATGTCTCACTGTTAAGGGGACTAGAATCATTTTGTTTCCGTCTAGCGAAGATCGAGTCTGGCAGTGCCAGAGAATAACAAGCAATAGAAGAAACAAAAACTTAAAAAAAAAAAAAAACAAAGATTATCTACTCTTAGTACTACCATTTAAATGAAAATTACTGGGTATATCTTCCTTTCTGCTATATAAAACAAAATTAAACATTATTAACTAATTGGTTACTCTTTGGATTGATTCGTGTATTATTATCGAATATGAATAATTATGCAAAATTTGAACTTGATCCGACAATGGGAATGTGAGAAAAAAACGTGTCAAAACGTAATAACGGAACTTTATATATATATATATATATATATATATATATATATATATATATATATATATATATATATATATATATATATATATATATATATTTATAGATTTTAAGTGATTAATTATTTTGTTTCAGTTAGGAATAAAGGGGAATAAATGCAATATATCATAAGGTAGCATTTATTCCCCTTATTCCTAAATTAAAGAAAATAATTAATCACCAATAATTTATTCACGAAGTGTTTAATTTTTTCTTTTATTGATATATGTTTTTGTTTAATGAATAATTGATCCGAAAACGGGAAATGAAGGGAAAAAACTTGTTTAAACATTTTACCCGACAGACGGACAGACAGACAGAGAAAGTTGATATAACTTTTGTAAAAATTAGCTCATTTCTATAACAATAATAATGTATTGTATGTTGATCTGAACAAAATAACATTTCGGTTCCTACGTTGCATAAGCCATTGAATAAATTCAGGTTCCATGTTTTCATAGAATAAAACCGAAGTTCCGTGGACTTAAAATCCAAATAGAATAAATGACAATGACAAAGTAAAGACCCATACGTTCAAGAACATATTCTATTCGTGGATGCAGTTCTTGTATAAACAATGGTTCAAGTAGAAGTCTACTTCCATCAAGAGAATTGTCGTTTGTGCAAATAAATTATGTTTACACATTTCAACTCTTTAGTACAATCCCTTGCAATTATTGAATTAAGTTCAACATTTTTTTTGCATATATTCTTTTTTTTTTCAATCACTCTTAAAATCCTATCACAAAACCCATTGGGCTACGAACATAGCATTTTGAGTGCGTAGTTTTTTTTTTATATTGAAGAGGTTATTTTAGCTTTAAACCCCGCTGGAGGGGGTTTAAAATCAAAACTCCTTTGGCTACGCTCATAGCATTTTCAGTGAGTAATTTGCTTATTTATATTGAAGAGGTAGTTTTTTAGCTTTAAACCCCGCTGGAAGGGGGTTTAAACTCAAAACCCCGTTGGCTACTCTCAAAGAATTTTGTGTGTGTCATTTCCTTTTTTTTTATTTTTACTGAAGAGATATTTTTTAGCTGCAAAACCCGGTGGAGGGGGTTTCAAACACACAAAAAAAAACACACTTTTGGCTACGCTCATAGAATCTGGTGACTGATGAATGGTTAGTCTTTTATTGAAGAGAGGGTTTTATCGTTAATTTCGGAGGGGGGTTTAAAATTTAAAATTAGTATTCAAATCTCACATAAAATAGAGAAAATGAAAGCAAAAAATCAGTCACTAAATTCCGCCCCCCCCCTGAAGGGGGATTTCATTTCGGTTCAAACCCCTCCCCCCCCCCGGCTGCGCATATAAGCTTCTATTAAAATGTGTTTTTGCAATACCTCCATTCAGGTCACACAATCTCTGTGGGCAAAGGATGGAGCCTCAAGGGCTATGTATCAATGTCCCTAGAAATTTTACAGTTGATTTATATCGTTAGAAAAAAAGATGTACTAGCTCGTTGGCCACACTGGGAGACCTAGTTATGCAGGTACACTTTTTTAAAATATTAAATAAAATGTAGTTAAATGTGGCTAGAGAACTAGTGAATACTTGAACAGACTCCACGTCATCAGATGTTTCCGCATGTTCGCCCTATTTATTAAACAAACGTAAAGTATTCTCTTTCAGTACTTGCTCTCCATAGGGCAGAGGATGTTAAAGTCAACCATTTCTTTTGCCAACGGTTAATATAAACATTATTATTGCTGAGTTCACTACAAAATGAAATTTAGCTAATGGGAACCCTGTGCCTCCTGCATTCTGACAATATTACAAATTTCAAGCTTTAACTGCCTTTACCTCCCCCTACGAAAGTTGGGCATCTATTAGAATTGGGGAAACTCAGAGCCACCCTAAAAATCTCAAAATTGAAAATTGAAATCGAAATTGAAAATCCTAGATTTGGAAGCCAAACGCTTAACCACTCGACCATCGCGCCCCACTTATTTAAAAAAGAATGTAATAAATTAATATTCATGAACAGTGGCGTAGCAAGGTACCCATGGACCCGGTTTCAAGATTATCTTGGTTGGCCCCTCTCCCCCAAGAAGACGAATGTTGTGTATGATAAAAAAAAATTCTCTGTCATTTGTCTTTGATATAATTTCATTCTGATGTTCTTTCTGAAAATATTGAAACCTGCCTTTTTACCTGCCAGGGTGGACCACTTTGGGGGCCGATTTTGAGTTCAAACTGTCTTTGTAACCTGTTTTTTCTTTAATGTAGGCGTAATTAATGGTAAAATTATGCTTGGTAAAAAGTCATTAGTGACGAAAATTCTTATAATAATGATCTAGTTTTATATAGCGCTAACACATCAGATATTTAATGAACGGAGATTTATATTTGAAATAATGTGTCATGGTATATTCCTTTTCAATTCAAGTTTTTTAGAATGTAAAAGGATGAAGCAAGAGCTTTTCAAAATTGAAAATTTCACATTAGCTGAGTGCTGTTCTAACCGTTCTGCACGCTCTTATCTTTTTACTGAAATGTGTTGCCTGAGTCAGACATAAAACCAACGATTCAGCAGAGTTGAAGTCACAGATCGACATGTATGACTAGATTAACACATTGAATGCGTGGGGGGTTATAGTTTTGTAATCTGTAAGTAATACCAAAAAGTTTCCAAAATATTTAATAATTTATTCATTTCTAACTCATTAATGCTGCTATTGTACCGTCAATAATGTTCAGATAACATACATGTATCAATAAAATACATTTGTAATCCCAGGCAAGCATGCATCTAGTTTTCGATGGGTAATAAAATTGTATAGGCTTACGCATATGACACATAGAAGTAGCTGGGGGGGGGGAAGAGTAAATACAGCGAGTTCTTTCTTCATTTCATTGAATTATCAAGTTTGATCATATAATCCCCGGTAAGTGTGTTTGTCACACCCTCCCCCTCCAATACAAAAAGAAAACAATAGTTACCATTTTCTACCTAACAGTCGCTGGGCTCTATTTATTAGTGCAGTAAATAGCACATTTGGTTTTTGAATTCTTTTTAGCAGAAGAGTAGCAAGATAATGCACTGTAAATACCTTAGAATATGACATTTTAAAAGTTTCAAATACTGGAAATATTATTTGGAGCTCCCCCCACCCCCCACGAAAAAAATGCCATATGACCTGCCATTTGTGGGCCGGTTTATCTGGTAATGCCAGGGCCGATTTTGATACCCAGTCAGCCCCTGCTTATTACATTTTACTTTCCAATGTGTTTTTAAAGCAATTTTAGCCTACAACTACTAATTCGGTTTAGTTTTAAGTCTTAATTTTCTATTTACTTCTTTCTGTCAGTTTTGCTTATGCGCATTTAGAGCTCTTAACAACATTGCTATATATATATACATTGGCCGTGTTGACAAACATTTTTGTTCATCACTTCGCGTTCCAAAAGGTCACGCAAGCACGTGGCCTAACAACTGGCCAAGTCTACAATCACTACTCTTCGAACAGATAAAGATAGATTTACTTTAACACAAGAACATATAGTCTATTCATTTCATTAGTTAATAAAAATTAACCTTCAAATTTACGTTTGAAAAGCATTTCTAAAAAGCATAAAATAGAGATCAACACCTCACTAGCTGAGTGGTTAGTAAGTCTTCTGTATCTAATTCTGAAAGTATGCCAGATCTATAGTACGGGAATCACTACTGTTGGTATGTTTCTTTTTGAAATATGTTTTACAGTTATGATAAAACATTCAATTTTAAACTTCATAATAGTAAAAGAAATAATTTTAAAAAAGCTATTTAGGATAATTTGTTCCGCATCGTTTCACACAGGTTACATTATAAATTACTTTTACGATACATACAATAATCTATATATATATATAATTCTCTTCTTCCCTCAACAGTTTAAACGAGTAGTAAGGAGTAAACTAAAGATCACTCTGCGGAGTCCACGAGAAAACAAGGGGGAGGGGGGAGAACACGTAGTCACAAAATAGCAGGACAGCACCGTTGCAATATTGCCATTATTTTTTTATTTCGATCTCACGTTTAAAAAAAAAGGGAGAGGAGGAGTAATCTCTGTAGTAACTATCGAAGCGACAGAGCACGCTCAAGATTTTGGACACCATGGAAAGATCATTCTTTTATTTTTGCAACTCGGACGGAGGGAGTTATCCTAAGTAATTTAAGAGTGAAAAAAAAAAGACAATTTTCGGCTGTATATTTCTGGAGATTGGTATGAGTTTTCAAAAGAATTTAATAATCTCCGGTTATTTCCAGGACTTTTTGGTATATTTGGCAATTTCAGGAGATTTCCAGGACCTCCTGTTAAATCGATAGGAGGCCGCGGAAAATCTGATATAAGTTATAAAATGCTTTAATTTTATACTTTATACACCTAAAATTAGCGCGGGCCCAATAAAAGTGCTGGGCCCAATGCTGTCGCATAGGTTGTAGTGGCCTAAGGTAGACCGTGCAAAATAGCGGCGTATGCTACGCGGCCGGTCGACTAGTATTATATAATCGATCAAACCTTTACCTTCGTCTATCTGTCTGTTGGACCAAACAAGATCTGTTGACCGTATTTTTCCATTTCTCTCTGGCTATTATCTTGGATACAATCTCTTTTATTGCCGCCCCATGTTGTCTTCCCTTGCTTTCTCTGTCTGCCTTTTCTTCTTTTTCCTGATATTGTTCATTTTAGGAAGGTCTTCACTAGCAATGAGGACATTGCAATATGACCATATAGTTTTAGTTTGCTAAATTTTTTACCATTAGCTAAGAGACCATAGTGAGGTAGAACATGTCTCCATCTCTTCATTTGTGATGCGATCTTTGTATGTGATACCGGTAGCATCTTAATTGTATTACTAAGATTTTCCTCTCTTGTTCTGAAGGCAGCGTCCAAGATTCGCAAGCATATAGAAATGTCACCATGACCAGGGAGCACATCAGTCTGATTTTAGAGTCGAGGGCTATATCTTTGATTTATTTTATCTTATACACAGACAGAAATAGGTAAAGGGAGATAAGTCTTGTGTAGAGAATCAGAACCTCGCCTAAAAATTTGAAACAAACCATAGATAACTCTAAACCTACCACTTTATAAGCACTTCTCTAGCTCAGTGAGTGGATAACTTCCATAATGGAGGCTTGAACCCTCGAGTTCGAACTTACGTCGAACAACTTTTGTATTTATTTAAGTGCTCTTGAAAAGCAAACATGGATACGCGGTCAATCACCTCCCCCTCCCCACACACCCTTTCCCCAAACTGGTCCACACGTGATAGCGCATTGAGAAAGCTAAAGGCATTAAATCTATATATATATATATAATTCTCTTCTGCCCTCAAAAGTTTAAACAAGAAGTAAAGGAAAGATCACTCTCTTATTTCTGCGGATAGTCCACGAGAAAACACAAGAGTAGTGTTCACACTACGGATGGCTGCCTGAGCGCTGGACTGTCGTTTAAATTTATCAAACCCTGCCCGCTCCCATCCCCCTTTGTTCTATGGAAAGTTTTCACTAGAAAGTAAACTATCTTTAACTCTGACGTAACATTCGAAACATTGTAAAACATTTTGAAAACAAACATTTCTCAAACACATAACAGCAGCGCCGGACTTATACATTGTGACTTACAAGTCATGGAAAGAGATTAAGTAATCTACTATGTATATATATATATGTAAATAGCAAGGCCGTTCTTAACCATTGTGGGGCCCTATACGAACGGATTTCGCGGGGCCAAGTTTGAGAAGTGAAGCGGACAATAAGTGAAATTTAATAGTTTGTATTAGAAAATAAATTCGTCTATGCATTTTATCCATTCTATACTACGTACAGAAATACTTTGCGTGTAGCGAAGTCATATAGTATATCATAATAATTCTGTTTCATACATAGGTCCCGCTCAAAAGCAAGAATTACCAAATGTTTCAATCTATCTTTGAGAATTGTTGACCTCAAGTAATTCTTCATTAGTTTGAGGCGCGAGAAGCTTCTTTCACCAGATTACACAATTACGGCTGATGCATAATGTCGCGCGTAAGATTGGCGTTTTTCATATTAAATGACACCGAAAATGACAATTTTTTTTTTATATATTCCCGTATATTTTAAGAACTTTTTCGTATATTTTGCGATTTCGGAAAATTTCCAGGAACTTCTGGTAAATCGCCAGGAGGGCGCGGGAAGTCGGTTTTAGGTTATAAAATGGTTTAATTAATTAATTTATGCACCTTGAATTAGCGCGGGTCCTATGAAAGTGCGGGTCTTATGAAAGCTCGGGTCCTATGAATGTGCGGGTCCTATGAAAGTGAGTGGCTCACTTCGGTCGCATAGGTTGCAGGTGCCTAAGGCCGGTCTTGCAAAATAGCGGCGTATGATACGCCGCCGGTCGACTAGGTACATATAATATAAAATTTCTTTCTATAAAAAAAGAATTTTTTAAAATACCTCTATTTAACTCATACCCAGTAGCGGCCCTAGGGTTGGCATGTCAGGCAAACGCCCCAGGCCCCGAGCTTATGGAGTCCTAGCGATCGTACATTTCCTTGTAACTTTCAGCTTCGCAATCCAGATCGGATTTCATTAACTAGGACTTGTGACTCAATGTTTTGGAAGACTTTCCGACATCTTTGTGATACCAATTACCATCCAAGCTCTTATCATCACATTTTTGGTTTCAAATACCTTTCAGTTTCGGTAAATACAGCATCTTATAACCTGTCAATTCTACAAGTCTATCATTGTTTAAGCAGTTTACCTTGGCTTCAATAAGCAGCTGGAAGCGAACAATAAGCATCGTTTAGTTCGAAAATAAAAGAAATTTGAATAGGAAAACGCCTAGTTATCATGCTTGAGCCCGTTACTAGTCTACAATTATTTCTACATGAAACATTCATTTGTCATTTATCTTGTAACATAAATGCACATTTTAAGAAATTGATTAGATTGAAAATTATTGATTGATTGAAATTGATTGATTGTAAATTAATAAAGAAATAAAGTGTTTTCTTGACCTTCGAGGTGGATACATTATGAGACCGCCCCCGAAATTTATTTTTCCGCGGTATTTAATTTCATATTCGTACACCATTTTAGATACAAACAGTATTACAGACATCCCCTGACACTTTAATCTCCTAAATAACAATTTTATATGCTCTTAAATTTTTTTTACATACCAATTGTTTCTGATGTCACGACCTGTTGACGAGCAGAGTGTCATGTGGCCAGAACAACGACCAAGCAACTTTACGTTCCAAAACTAAACTTGGGTACCCATTACGATTGAGGGAACCAAAGAGCATCCTAAAAATCCAAAAATCAAAATCCCTGATTCGGAATCCAAGCATTTAAACACTGGGCCATCATTCCCCCACCTATTCACTAAAAAGTTTAAAAAATTAATGTTCGGGAATATTCAGCTTATCGTCTTCTAAGTCTAGATCTAAAGGCATATCAATGAAATATTATAAAGTGTAGTAGATTTATGCATGCATTCGCTTAAAAAGATGTTTCTCGGAAAAGGGGGAAGTGAGGTTCAAAATGTTGCATTTTTTCGTGAATCCTACATTCGTTAGATATGTAAGCGACGTAACTGTCAGAGCTGCAAACACACGCTCGCCACCCCCATCATCACCTGTCCTAAAATGACCATCAAGATCAGTGGCAAATTTAAATGTAGTAGTAGAGAAGTCATATACACTGTCACGTATTACGAATTGAATTCTACTTTTAAATGGCTTGCCTAGGGGAACGTGACAATAGAAAAGGAGTTGTGTCACTTATCTTAAGTCTGAATTTAATCAAAGACTTACAATGAATAACAAAAAAAAAATGACACAAGAAATCGGAAGGTAAACTATCAACTTAATGTTTAATCAAATATAAAGTTACAAGAACGAAAAATAAACATTTACTCAATACAGAATTGATGTGTTGACCAAAACCCTTTTACAAAAATGGCATGTAAAAATATTACAATACAAGAGTTTGAAAATATAATTACAAATACAAGCAAGGCCTTGAATAAAAAAAAACTTACACGATCAAGTGGTAAACCACGCACGGGTAGCGCAATGTCTCCGCTATTCTGTCCCACGGCTGTCTCCGTATGTCTGTCTGTCAACGTTACGCGAGCGGTCTTATATAATCTACCGCGCGTCGATATCTCGTAATTTCTAGAATAGAAAGTCATAAACACCCAGATCTAGAACGCTCTTCAAAGAGACAGAAAAAAAAACACCCTCCTTTCAACCAGAGGTACACACACAGGTCAAGGACCGGTCACTGTCTGTGTGGCTTGACGAATAAAATAAAAAAAAAACTTATTACACAAGGGGCAGACAACCTACCCGTCTCTTGACCGCAACAGGTCAAAGAAAGAAAAAAACAACGCCTAGATACGTAACAACACGATAATATGCTCAAGGTGTCAAATGATCTATATTGGAAACACAGGCAGGACTTTAAAAACACGACTCCAAGAACACCTTAGAGACATTCGTAACTTTGCAACTAAGCCCATCTCTATCCATTTTAATAACACATATCATAGGGGTACCACCGACCTCCTCGTCACTGCTATACAACAATGCAATTAAAAAAATACTCGTCTGCAGATAGAAAACAAACTTATTTACATGTCAGGCACCCTCCAACCTAACGGGATCAACAACCAGCACACAATTTTTTAATATGCGATGGGCACTAACACTACGGTACCCCCTTTTCGCATTCATCTTTGCCTGACATCTCCGCCCCCTTCCGTTTTCCCGCGCTTTTCAACCACCGTAGCTCATTTCTTTTCCGCCTCGATAGAGAACAACATCGGACAGATAAGTTAACTTAAGACTATTTTGTGTTAATTATTTGTTATTTTTTGTTTGTTTTGTAGCTGATGAAGGCCTCGTTGCCCAAACGTCCTTTGTTTTACTTGGTCCGGCAGGGTTACATATATGCATGTTTTTCGTATTTTCTATACATTCGTTAGATATTAAGAGAAAAACAGGCCCTCTATAAGATAAGAT
The DNA here is from genome assembly GCA_036873155.1 of Biomphalaria sudanica. Classification (NCBI taxonomy): domain Eukaryota; kingdom Metazoa; phylum Mollusca; class Gastropoda; family Planorbidae; genus Biomphalaria; species Biomphalaria sudanica. The sequence continues at coordinate 5,350,767 of JAZGLO010000933.1, read as the reverse complement.
AATTTTTATTCGTCAAATAAAATGGATATTTAGTTTGACTACAATTGACCAATTAAGCGTAACTACTGTAACAATAACAATATAGATGCAAATAGGAAAAAACATTCACACGCAAAACATTTACACACAACCAGCACTTTATGAAATTAGACTTCTATTTACAAATGTGGTATTGTCTATTTGAAGAAAAAAGTGTTTAGTATGTTGTTTTCGTATTAGGCCTACGTCACAAACAATAATAATCTTCCTTGCAATTGTTAATTGTCGTGTTCTTTGGCAAGATGTAATGCTTTTCCAACCATCTAGTGACATTTAATGGTGATGTCAAAGAGTTGCTGGTGGATACGTTCCATTTCAGCTGTTGTATACGAGTGGCCTGAGATAGTGTTCTTGAAAGTACATCCTGTCGGATTACGTTTCACGTTAAAAAATAAGTTATTGTGGATGACCTCGACATTGGCTTTTTTAGCGCATAACCCTGTGAAGTAGACATCCTCTAACCAAAAAAATGGGACATCTAGAGAGGCCTTGTAGAGAAGTTTGGCAGCGGAAGTGGTCATGGCGTAGGCTGTACCGGAAGTAAATCTGGGATAGGTTTTTTCAGTATACTGACTCTCTGATGCATACCATTTGGATGCTGGAATTCTAATTGGCTGAGGATTGTTAAAGACATAGCCAACAACAAACGAATAATCTTTTTCTTTAGTCTGAGATATATTGTTTAAGTTCTGCACCAGCAAGGGGACATTTACATACATGTCATCGTCTGCTTTTAGGACAAATTGACTTCCTGGACATCGTGAAGTGACCCATTTCAGAATCGATAGTGTTTTAAATGTTAAGTTTTTATAGTCATCAATATAATCTTCTTGCAGTATGTCTCCATAAAGCTCTGCTTCTTTATCAATATAATGTTGTACAGATTGAGAACCGTTGGTTGAAGGATGTTCAGAGCCAAGAAAAAAGATTAAAGCAGCATTGTTGCTACTGACAGTGGCGTAGCTGCCCCAAGTCTTTCTTATGGTCTGTCTTGTATGATTATTGCTTCTACTCCCATCAACACAGATGACTAGTTCTGAAGTGGAGCAATCAACTATGGGAACTATTTTGTACATAAAGCCGAACGTATTGAACACACTTTTAGCCTGTTCATCACCAGTACTGACTAAAGCAGTCGTCAGTTGTGTCGTAGGTCTACACGTTTCTCGCTCTGAATCATTTGGTACACTTTCTTTTTTAATAGTTCCATTAATATTGGTCCAATTGATTGTGATCGTAAAGTTGTGCGAAACAGTTTGTTTTCTAGAACCATTGTTTTGAAGACTTTGTGCTTTTATGTTGACCACATTTCTATGCCTTCTGAACGTGTAAACGTTAATGTTAATAAGAAATGTCACTGTAGTAAAACCTAAGAGGAAAATAGCTTTTCTTTTCTTGAATACTTGAAACATTGATCTAAGACGGAACCAAATGGAAATGTTATACAGTATTTATAAATGCTAAATTTCAATAAATAAAGTTTAATAAAATTAAACACAACTTAACTGTCCTAAAAGTCAGAAAACAATATATTTTACGAAATACGCGTTTTAGTAACTAATGTTGCAAACAAAACATGAAACGTAAGAATACAAAAAATACATGACATTGATCATTTTCCTATGCAATGAAAAACAGATAAAATTCAATATAAGCATGTTTATTGTATTTCCTATGCAGTAAATACTTGTTATATAAAATTCAATAGATACATGTTTATATTATTTCCTATGCAGTTAAAAAAACAATATGAAATTTAATGTGTGCATATTTATTGTATTTCCTATGCAGTAAAAAACAAGGTTACATAAACACAAAAACTCAAAATCGGCACCCGAAGTGGCCCACCCAGGCAGGCTTCAATATTTTCAGAAAGAACATCCAAATGAAATTATATCAAAGACAAATGAGAGATAAGAATGGAGAAAGAAGGTTAACAGATCTTGTGTAATGCCCCAACGGACCGGCAGATCAAAGGATAGGTGAAAGTGAATGTATAGTTAGATGTAAACCTGGCCTGACTAGTTCCCCTTTTAGACCTTGTGGTATATAGGGCAGATGATGTAAATTTCATCTGTCTTTGTGGCCTACGGTTAACGAGGGTGTCACGTAGCCAGCACATCGACCAACAGCCTTTACTTTTCCCCAACTAATGTCAGGTACCCATTAGAGCTGAGTGGACTCAGAGGCGCCCAAAGTTGAAAATTCCAGTCTTCACCAGGATTCGAACCCGGGACCCCCGGTTCGGAAGCCAAGCGTTTTACCGCTCAGCCACCGCGCCTCCCCTGGCCTAACTGATGTCTTATAATTGATCTCAATGTTTTGAAAAGGCTCAATCTCTTAATCGAATCCTCAAAAAAAAAAAATTAAATTTTCCGCAATTAAAGAAAATGTAAGAAAAATCAAGTTTACAAGATTACTATTCGTTTTAAATTAGGTGTTGCTTTAATGCATACTAATTAGCTTTTTGTCTTTAAAAAACTGATTGCATAATTGATTTTATAATTAGATTTTTCGCTTTCAAAAAAAAAAAAAGTAGCCGTTGCATCAGAACTTTGAATGGTCTAAAAAATTGTGATGTCGGATTTTCAATATCTTTTCTAGTTTACGAGATCTAAACGGGACGGACGGACAGACAGACAGAGGGACAGACATTTCGCACAAAACTAATAGCGTCTTTTCCCATTTCGGGGCCGCTAAAAAACATACACAATTCAATATGTGCATGTCTATAGTATTTCTAATGCAGTTAAAGGACTTTTTCTCCTTTAATGGTGATATAAATACCTAGAAATTGAGAAAAAAAAAGCTGTCTATATTATTATTATAATAGCACGTCAGAGTTGTTTGGAGTTTCTTGTATGTGTCATGCTATATTACCCGATATTGAACTGTGAGAAAAATTCACCTAGAGATCAATTTTTTAATAACAGGTGGAAACTTGTGTGATTATTTAGTAAATACCTTTTTTAAAGACACTTCTCCATCATGAAGCTGGTGATTTTTGTAAGAGCGATTATTTTGTACTTAGTAATTAACAAACAATTGATAGATTTTAAAAGAAAGGAAACATTTTTACCCCACCCTAATTACACCAACTGAACCCGAAAAAAAAATCATGGTTACGTGAATGTATAAAATCCACTCAAGAGTACATAAAATTCTAGTTCTGTGATACAGATCCAGAGATCAAGACATTTTAACATTAAAAGACAGTAGTCAATAAATACAAAATAAATATAATTGGCAAAATTACCTTTGAGCCATTTAGAGGTAAAATTAAAGAACACCAAAACATCGAGCAATGCTTACAATGAATAGACTTTATTCCCTCTGGTGCACAGAAGTTACATCCAGAAAATGGCAGAGCATTCTGAAATATCTGTTTCAAAACCGAGTTGGTACTTATCGAGTTTAACGTAATGTTCATTGCAAGCGTGTTACGGCTCCATTGTTCCATAATTGATTGTTCAACTGACTAAAGGCGTTTGCGAGGTGTTAGATTTGTTAATTAATTTAAAGTCATTTCGTTTTGTTTTGTCTAAAGGACAAATGAGATTGATAGTCAATGATTACATACTTAGGCGCCAACTTGCACAAGGCTGCAGGCGGCATCAGAACGAGACAGCAGAGGATCACTTACAAAAAAAACGAGAATGACACATTTGAGACCAAAAGAAAATCCAAGCCGCGGACAGACGTAGACGGTGGAAAAAGAGTCTAAATCGACCACCGGTGGACAATGGTTTTGTCTACTCTAGATGGCAAACTATGTAGGTCGAAGCTGTAGGTGCGTAGCCACGTGAAATAGTGCATTCCTGATTATTCACTCTTCATTATGAACTCAATCAAAATATCCACGTATTTACGTGTCAGTCTAGTCATGTCTGCCAGATACTTAAACAATGGTAAGTCATTATTTTTTTCCTGGCTAATTCAGGAAACCCGTTTGGTGCACAAATGATACTAGAAGACAATGCCGCCTTAAGTCACTGCAGCCAATGCGACCGCAGTGGGCCCTTCACTTTCAGAGGCCCCGCGCTAATTCTAGGTGTAAATTATTAAATTAAAACAAAATAACGTGTAAATAATAACAGGATTTCCGCAGCCTCTTGATTTTCCTGGACCTCCTGGAAATCTCCTGAATGCAAAATAAACTAAAAAGTCTGGAAATCGGAAATCATTAAAATCTCATGAAAACTGAATACCAGACAAAGTTGTCATTTTGTCATTTATCATTTTGTCCTTTTGGGGTGCCGATCCTATACGTGATTTAAAAAATAAACGGCATATGTAGCTTTCATTTATTAAAAATGTACTGCAAAGACGAATGTATTTTCTAATACAAAATCCTTATCCCTACCCAGACTGTGTCCCGCGCAATCAGTTTCGCATAGGGCCCCGCAATTGTTAGGGCCGGAGATGCTAGAAGAGAACACATATCAATTTGTCATTGAGATCCGAATGCAAAATATACCTTTATTTGTGTGTCTCTCTAATCTTATTCAACTTTACGAACTAACCCGGCCGTTCAAAGCGAAGTCATGTGATAGACTGCATTTATTGTTACTCTTTAGAATGGAAGACATTTGCAAGGGAACTAATGACAAGGAACTATTTGCAATGGAACTATTTGCTTTGGAACTAATGCAAAGAAACTTTGCAGCTGGGAACTTTTAAATAAACTATGATTTGAAATTGTGCACTGTTTAAAAAAAAAGTTAAATAAATTTGTGTGATTAAAGATAACAAACATAAGTTGACTTTGAAAATCTATGGGATTCTACACAAATCTAGTCATTTAATGTGACATCAATTTTGCCATTTATTACACTACACATAGCATATGTTTATACCTAACGCCAAACCACAACCATTAGTAGCAACTTAAAGGATGACAGTGCGCGGGTCTCGAATTAGGAATCATACTTAAGACCGTCAATACGCATAACTAGTCTCCAAGCAGCCTTTTTATATTAAATCTTATTTTACAACTATAAAACAAACTTCCAACAAAGTTAACCATATGTTTTTTTTTCCTCTTCTTTTTCTAGATTGGAAATGTCAAAATGTGATTGGCTGCTAATTATGCCATTTTGGTAAAACTAATAGAATATACATTATTTACACTTTACTTACATCTGCATGTCAAAACTGATTTTTGCAAGGTGAATTTGTACATTCAATTTTCGTTTGTTTTAAAGATATTCCTTTCTGTATTGTCATTTTTTTTCATTGTATTATTAACTGTATATTAGTTGTAAATGTCGCCCAAATAAAGAAATATAATCATGTCCTTAGGTATCATTTAATTACGCACTGTATTTAATGATATTCATTTCTTCTTGTTGGGGGGTACATATGTCTTGGTAGATATTTGAGCGCAGTGGTTTCCAGATCAGGCAGCTTTCCCTATAGTGTATTTTTCTAATGGGGTGTTTTGAAGCCACGTCTCTTGATCAAAGAATGTAGATTTAAAAACAAGGTCGGTAATCTTTGATGACTATCCACAACGTGTCTTACTAGTTTCATTTTGTTTTTCAGTTTTCGGAACAAAAATTCTCTCATTCTGGTACTTCCTGTTCATAGTTCAAAAATTACTGGTGTGATATAATAGGTCATGGAAATTCTACCAACAATTTGGGCATATTTTTATATGCTTCGGGTTGTGAACATTGATTTATAATTTGTAAGAAAAAAAATCAAACTATAGAGAAAAATTAAATCTGTGCGGTTTGAGTTGTAACTAGCACAAAGCAAATCACAAACGATTTAACTGCAATATTTTTAAAAAGTCGAAAATGTGGGAAAATGGTGACACGAGATCCACACTAAGCGAAGGTTGACTCTCTACCAGGAAATCAATTCTGACCGACCTCCATAGCTTCGGTAAAGAACAGTAGCAAAATAAATACATATAGAAAAAAAACGTAATGATGGCTGGGACGAATTAACAGCTGAACAAAATAAATCAATTTTCATTTACCTCGCCCAGCGCCCCCACTCCTCTCAGCAACACGTTACCTGTAATGTCAGCTAGAAATTGACACGACCAAATATATCCACGGAGAGTCGTAATGAAATAGCCTCGACACTCCATGACCATTCTATCTCGCTTGTCACAACTCACCATTATTAGCAAAACACTCGAAGAGGTTCAGGCTATAGCACCATCTTAACACTGAAAGAAAAAAAACAATTAATTTTACGTAGAGTTTGATTCGAGGTCTAGTACTAATGACGCATCCAAGAACCTCCTAAAGAGATCGGTATTTCTCATTCAACTAAGTGCGAAGTGTGTACATGTGTACGTTTAATAATTCAAACGAGAAAAAGTATAAACAAGCAAAATACAAAAAAAAAAAAAAAATACTTAAAAAAAACAAAGCTTTTAATAAGTGTATCAATTAGTCTGGATGAGTCATGTAATTAAATTTGAAATAAGCCTCAATCGACAATCTATAAAGGGGACTCATTCAGCTTGTACCATTTTTTCAATTGCAGCTTTTCAAAATCAACCATAGTAGGCCTATATCATTATTATTAATTCATCTTTTTTCCTTATTTATTTTTACGAGTCTGTTATGTGTGTCCCGTGTGATTAATAAGAAAAGTTTAAATTTCTGATTTGATTTACTTAGAAATAGTTAGAAACTATAGAAATATGAACATGTGTCATTATTGGCAATTAGAGTTACAATGACGTGCCATGAAGTAGGCGCTTCAGTCTTCAAGTAGAACGAAAGAAATGACTGAGATAAAACCAACCAAAGCTTCCGGCTACCATCTTGACTAAGACCTGCTTAGGTTCAAACTTAGGTGCGTTAGCTGATATAGAAGGGTGCGCCTGGTTGCATGCGGCTTCAGAACGAAACTGCTGGAGGTAAACCATAAAGGCCGCGGGATAGACATTTGAGACCAAAAGAAAATCCGCTGCCTAGGACAGACGCAGACGGCGACCACCGGCGGACAAAGGTTGTGCTTGCACTGGATATGGCAAAATATTTAGGTCACAGCTGGGGCTGCGTAGCCAAGGGAAATGCTGCATTCCTCATTAATCTTCGGGCCCGAAGACAAGCCTTATTATCATTATAAATATGAAAATTTTTGTTGTAAATAAAAATGCTTAGTATTGGTAAGCTTTGCGCTACTTGCGATTGTAATTTGGGATATTTTTTATATTTCGTATAATTATCTTAGAATTACAAGTTTATTTGTTATGTTGTTTTGCATTTGAATGAGGCTATCTGGTTACCTTTGCACACACGACTTATCTGATAATTTCGATTTTCTTTGCTTCGTAAAACTTAGAATATCTCAGCAGGAATTTCCTGGACTATTGATTATCTAGAAGGTCATATGCCGAACAACTGGGACACGATCGTAATTCTTCTTAACCATAAACAATGCATGCAACTTAGACTGGACTTTATCAGCGTCAGGCGATGCATGAAGGAATTGGAATTCTCTCTGAGCCTGCGACGGTCACTGAGTTAGTTAATTGGAAAATGCAATCTACAACGGTCTCTTAAAACTTTAATGCATAAAAAGGGGCATAAGCGTGTTTGTTATTCAAGGAAAGAAGCTAAAGTTCCGATAATCAACAAATTACAGTCGATATTTCTGTTGTAAATGTGGCCATTTTTAATATTAGTTACAAGTACTTACTAGTTTGTCTTTTAAAATAATGTATTAAATATACAAACGCAGACGGCGAAAGACAAATCTAAATCGACCACCTGCGGACAATGGTTATGCTTGCCCTGGATATGACAAAATATGAGGTATTATTATTATTATTATTAAATTAGTCGACCTTCGGCGTACCATACGCCACTATTTTGCAAGGCCAACCTTAGGCCATTACAACCTATGCGACCGCAGAGGGCCCCCCACTTTCATATGACCGCGCTAATTCTAGGGGTATAAATTATTATATTAAACCATTTTATAACTTATAACAGATTTCCCGCGGCCTATTGTCGATTTACCAGGAGCTCATGGAAATCTCCTGAAATTGCAAAATATACGAAAAAGTCCTGAAAATCTCCGGAAATTATTAAAACGTTTTTGAAAACTTATACAAATCTCATGAAATATATAGACAAAAAATTGCCATTTTGGTTTGTCATTCAATATGGAAAACGTAAATCCTAAGCGCGATAACTAAATACGGCATTATTTTTGCTATTGAGTGTGATTTATGTAGGAAATAGAATTATTATGATATACTGTATGACTTTGCTACACTGAAGGCTCGTACGTAGTAAAGAATGAACAAAATGCAAAGTCAAATTTATTTTCTAATACAAACTCTTAAATTTCACTTATTAACCATATCCCTACCCAAACCTGGCCCCGCGACATCAGCTTCGCACAGAGCTCCACAGTGGTTATGTCCGGCCCTGCTATTTAGTGAGGAGTCAATACAGAATAGATTACTTGTTCTCTTTTCATGACTACTTGGTCACTATGGTTCAGTCCTCCTCCCCCCCCCTTATACTATTTTTTCGCCTCTTACATTACGTAGGGCAACTCTAGTCCGTCCAACTTGCAAAAAAAAAAGAGTGATCTTTGTGGTGTCCAAACTCTTTAGCAATGAAGAGAATTATATATAGAGAGAATTATATAGATTATATATATATATAGAGAGAGCGATACACAATAAAAATTCAAATCATACTTGTGTAAATGAAAGAGGTCACATATAGATAGATTACAAAGCCTTCACAGCAATTAATACTTCTATATGTTCTATTTTAGTGTTGTTGTATTTGATTGCTTAAAGAATGTAAGCCTATCTTTTAAATCGTAACGTAAACATGGATGAAATAATTGGGCTTGAAAATAGGCAAAAAAATTGCATACTATATGCAAAGTTTACTCATTATTTTTATCCTTTCCATTCTGAAACACTACTTACCATCTGACAGATCTGACCTATCCCGGACATTACATATGTAAACAATCGCAACTGGGCTTGTATAGTCACGTGAAATATTTTACCTCCTCTTATACATCGTATCTTCTTATCTTATATAATATAGACGCTACTAAAAAAAAGAAGATGATTACGTCCTGCGCGTCTTGCATTTAGTCATGCATATAAACCAATGACCTAAATTCTGCTAAGAGTAACGGATGCATGTGTATCTAAGAGGTAGTTGAAGTAATTCTAAAGATGATTATTTAGACTAAGTGAGTGCGTGCCTTGTTGAGTGTATTACGATGTGAGTTCGGGACATGGACATCAGGCTACAAGATTGAACAGGTACTAAACAGGAACACAGACTCAATGACCAAGTTGACTCAAGGTGAACTTCAAACAAACGTTTATTACAGAATGGGCCACAGTCTAGTATGTCATTATAGAACGATGGTATCCCCTCAAGAGTCTAGCGGTAACTGATTTTCTACAAGTCAATAGTAACCTCTAACCCCAAAGTCTATGTCGTCAATCTGAAATATCCGTTCACTGTCAGTACATTAAAGTGCGCAAACCAACTAACTAAACTAGCTATCTAACACAAGTCACAGGTTTTCCTGGCTAGCTCAGACGAACCCATTCCATGCTCTAATAGCGCTAGGGGAAAAGGAGCATTTATATATTACAGATTTTACTTTAATAAAAGAAGATAATTAATCCTACGCATGTGTCAATCTAGTTATGCATGTTAATTAATGACTTAAACTCTGCCTATTCGCAGTGGCGTAGCTTGGGTGGGGGGGGGGGGAGGAGGGGGAAAATTTAAAAATTCCCCGGGCCCCCGCTTGAAGGGGCCCCGAATTGAGTGTCTGTAATTTGTTTTTAAATAAATTACAAATTACGTCACTGTCATGTAATCTTGCTTTTAACGTTGTTATATAAGTCAGTGACCCTGTTGTATGTATTCCACACAGAGTATTAACTCTTATCGTGCGGGGTTACTCTCAAATTTAAGGAGTAACTTCCATAGCGCTGACTAATGCCGTGTTACTCTCAGGAAGTAACTTGATATATAGGGTAGTTTGTTTCATCATCCTTATCCTTTAAGAAGAAACCTGAAAACATAGGAGACCATAACCGTGTCGAAGAAAAATATCACTATTCAGATAATTTATACAAAGATACAGCAGAAGAAGTGAAAATGTCTCTTGATGAGAGAAGTAGTGCTGAAAAGACTTACCTTTTACCAAAGTTAGAGAAAACATCTGAAGTTAGTGATGAGTCTTCCAAAATAATTTTCTCCAGAAGTGGAAGAAGCTGTAATTAAGTACAAAGACTTCGGATATATCCAGCCTGGAATTTTATCTGAGGAACTGCAAGCAAAGATGTGTGATAAAGGTAGCTTATTTTTCCAAAACAAAGATGAACGATATTTGTGTCCAGTAGGGTTTACTAAAAATAAATCACAAAGTTTGACATCATGATTCACTAGAAAGTTTGCAATTAGAAAGATCTTCAACCGGTCTTGGTTCCTCTTATCTCCACACTTGGGATGTCTGTTTTGTTTTGCATGTGTACTGTTTTATGAGGCATCTGAAAAGACATCTAGTGCATTGAGCAAACCTGGAGTTTGTTTCACTAAATAGAAGAAAACTCCCGAGAGACTGAAAGAACACCAAGAAGGAGTCCACCATAAGACAAGCTCTTTTGAAGAGGAAGTTAGAAGACAAAAAGCTTAATGCAGAACCAGATGAACAGTCACATTTGTTTCATGCTCAAATTTAGAAAAATTCTGCTGTAATAGAGAGATATTCTGAAGCTATTACGTTCTTAATGATTATTCCTTGTTAATTTTACTGATATACTGTACCAATCTACATGTAGGCTTATATATTTATTAAGTACATTATCTCATGTCATGGTGTCGAAAGTCAAAATGTAAGGGGCCCCCAAAGAGGTTGATCCCCTCGACCCCCAAATCCCTAGCTACGCCCCAGCTTAGTCCTTATTTTTTTCTGGCAGATTCAGGCAACCCATTTCATTCTATAATGTTACTAAGGAAGAAGGAACACTTGCACGAATTTATTCTAGCTATTGGAATAAGAAATGTTGCACTCATTCCTAGTTTGGAAGGGAATCAATATATGAAAGTGTTAAAACGAAAATTTCAGTGAATTGCATGCCATCAACTCTGAAAAGCACGCTTGTTGAATCCCTATGAAAATTACAAGATCGAAAGTCTACTTTTTAAAAGTTGAATTAATTCGAATGTATTATGGATGCTACAGTAACTATTTTAACTTCAATAGTGATTGTCTGAATCAATACACAGAGTTTTAGTAAATGATAGTCCAAGCAATATGTTAATACATTTTTTACTTTGTCTGTTGTTTCTTCCTTCTGGTAAGTGATCAGAAAATTTGTAAAGAATAGAATAGATTAAGTTCTTGTTCTAGATAGTTGTAGATATAATGTAGATCTAGACTATATCTAAAATATTTAAAAGAACTAGATCTAGATCTAGGTGTATCCCTTGCTACCTACGCCACTGGCATTATTGTATTTTAGGAGAGACGCGGTGGCTAATCGGTAAAGCATTCGACTTCCGAACCGGTGAGTCCCGGGTTCTTGTCTGGTTGTTGTAAAGGTCACATTACAACCCGGTTAACCGTGGGCCAAGGAAACGGGTTAGTCATACAGAATGCAATACCTTACTTTATTTTTTAGATTTAAATGCTAGATCTTAAATAACTAGGTATAAGTAAACTTGAAGTGATCTAAATATTTTAATTTCTACTTATATTAGTCTATATATAGGTCTATCTAGATCAGGAGAGGGTGAGACGTGAACCGGGATTTATGGGTGGTATAATTTGGTCGGATGAAGGCCAATTCATACTCAATGGAACTGTCAATAGGCAGTTGAAAAGGCTGTGAATTTTCCTGGTGTAAATGTGTGGTGGGACATGGGCTTTTCCGCTTTAAAGGTACTGTTACTGGAGAAACGTACCTAACAAAGCTTGCCGACTCCATATTCCCGGCCACTCGTGCATTAGACGGTAATGATGAGTTTTATTTCCAAGATGGCGCCTCGACGCACGTTCATAAGGACATACCAGCCTAACTGGATCACAATGTGCCAGGCCAGTGGATAGGACGCAGGGGACTAATCGAGTCTCCTGCACGCTCTCCAGACCTCAAGCCGCTGGATTTTTTCTTATGGGGCACAGTTCAAGATGAGGTGTGCAAACGTAAACCAGGTCACCTGGACACACTGTGGAATGAGATTCAGGTGGTGGGGGCAGAAATCTCAGTGAACACTTTGGTACGATGTACGGAATCAGTGTTGACTCGTACTCAGCAATGTATTGATGCTGAAGGCCACCAGTTTGAACATTACTAACATTAATCACATTGATTGTTCCAATCGGACATTAAGCTTTCCATGTCTAGAAATTTAGCATTATAGAACGGGAAATAAATTGTCTATGACAGTTCAAAGTGTGTATATATTTTTTGACACACCGTGTATATAACCATACCTCGCGTCATCATCATTATTATGCTTGTATTTAAAGTGTATATAGATTCAGGGGGGTAGCTAGGAATTTTCCATCGTTTGGGGGCCCGAAAGCTTGACCTTTTTGGTATTTACCATAGCATTTAATTTTTAATGTAAAAAACACTCATTTGGGGGCTCCTATCAAGTTTGTGCCCGGGGGAATTTCAAATTATCCCCCCTTCTCCTCCCACCTTAGCTATGCCACTGTATAGAATAGTATTTTTTTTTTTTTTGTTTGTGATTTCAACAGATCAAAAACCTCAACTAGATAAATTGTTTATCAGCTCTGGAGACACATTCCAAGTAACTTGTAATATTTCTAGCTTTGTAAACGGCCCATCTCAAGACAACGCCAATTCTAGCTCCAGCTCTGGCTCTGATCAATCTGTCAGCAACAGTAGCTCTTCTGATGCCACTTACATTCTACTTTTGACTCTGTTCAGAAGAACTCTGTCTGATACATACTTTCAAGTCATTGCCAACTACTCAGTGGAGAAAGAAAGCCTTCCTGAATCAGTAAGTTACGCTAAGTGCTTTTTAATCAAAAAAATAGGAAAATTAAATAGACTAAGAAAATTAATCGATTTCTATTTTGTCAATTATGTAATATATATTAATTGGAAATAGAACAAATGTTTACTATAAAATTAAATTAAATTAAATTATAGCTTTTATATAGCGCTACTTTATCTGCAGCTTAGGCCAGATCCGACCATATTTAACAACGGAGTCAACAAAAACGCTAGCTGTGGCATTCATACTCTCCCGCCTTGACTACTGCAACGCCGTGCTAGCAGGTATACCTGATGACAAAATAGCCAAGCTGCAACGTATACAGAACAACGCCGCTCGAATAGTCCTTAAAAAAAATAGACAAAATTCTGCTACTACGCTCTTGCGCACGCTCCATTGGCTTCCCGTGAAAGCGAGAATCAATTACAACGTCGCCAAACTTAGTCATCAGTGTATATCTAACAACGAGATGCCCTTGTACCTTAGAGAACTGATTACTCCATATGTCCCCCAGAGAGCCCTGCGCTCAATGGACTCAAGGCTTTTAGTAGTGCCACGTTTCTCCCTCAAAAGCTACGGTCTGCGGGCTTTTTCAGTTCACGGACCAAAGGTTTGGAACTCACTCCCCATTGATCTCAGACAGACAACATGCTACACCACTTTGAAGAAGAAGATTAAGACCTATCTGTTTAAAACTTTTTTAGTTTAGTTTGTCATGTTATCTCTTGTGTTTGTGTTTGTAATGTTGTTACAGCGCCTTGATCCTACATTTTGTTTGTTAACAGCGCTTTATAAATAAAATTATTATTATTATTATTACTTTCATGCTTATAGCATGTTCAGAGCGCTATGGTCTAATCTCATTTGTGGACAGGTGGGGGAAGGGGGTATCTGGGAGAAAGTTTTCCGTGCTGCCTTTAGGCGTTCAGTAAACACAACTCTGACCCCTTCTAGGTAGCCAAGTCAAGCCAAGTTCAAGCGTACTTAGCCTCTCGACCACGATTCCCACGATTTAATATTTCAACAAAAACTAGGACTTCATTTTCTTTATTTGTTTTTTAAATTACATGTTTGCAAATTACTTAATTTTAAATTACTTGTTTGCAAATTACTTATTTTTAAATTACTTGTTTGCAAATTACTTATTTTTAAATTACTTGTTTGCAAATTACTTATTTTTAAATTACTTGTTTGCAAATTACTTATTTTTAAATTACTTGTTTGCAAATTATTTCCAGTACGTAAAAAACAACAGAAGATGGACCGTAAGTTTTAGTGGAGGAAATGAGGCGGAGAAAGGAGTCGGCAACCTGTATACTATACAGGTGACAATGAAATTTAAAGAGGCGTGTTGCAGTGATGCAGGTCTGTTTCGATGTTCTGCTACACTGAGCAACGGAACTGTCCTGGCGTCTAGCGTTTCGGAGCTCACTTGCAAAGGTAGACAAGCTAACTCCGTTGTTCAACATAGCAGTCTGTTTTAGTCCTAAAGTAAAATGCTTTCAATCTAATTTATAGACCAGTTTTGTTAAAACTACGGCCCTGGAACCCTATCCGGTCAATTGGTAAAACTGTTTCTAATCTAATCTATTGATAGTCTAGATCTAATACAACTTTAAGTACATGACTGGTCCAAAATGATTAAAACATTTACTCTTAAACCCTATTCGGCCAGTGACACAATTCTATCTGGACCTTTAATGTATGTTTATTATTCTGACATCGCAACTGACACGCTTAAAGCATATGTTAGGTGCGCATTCGGTCTTATTTCTATTACATAACTTACATGATTTCAGTCTGTAGACCTACACGTTTTCTCTGCAACACCCAATCTCAGATCAAGTTAAAATTATGCACAATTATTTCTTGCATCTGACGAATAAAGTATCAATTTAAAACAAATGTATAATTAATTATTCTATTGAACAAAGGAAAGATATCGTGCTTGACAGATGTGGTGGAATAAGTTAAATTAGTCCCTTTGTGGAGGCTTGACGAGCCCTGAGTGAACAGGTTAACGCATTTTAAAAGCGATCACGTATACATTTACACAGATACCTCTTCTTCCTCTTTAGCTCCAAGACACTTTTCCCAAACTGGTCCAGATAGTAGGAAGATCAAAGTACATTGAGAAAGTTTAATGCATTAAATTGCTCCAAAGAAAAACAACTGGTACAAAATACTTGTAATCGCACAGATTTAGCCTATAATTGATAGTCTTGGCCTATTAAAAATGTAATCATATGACTCATCCCAACTAATTGATACAACTACGCTTAATAATTTTTTTTTCTTTTTGAAAAAGTAATTTTTAAGTTTTTCTTGTTTTCTAGAGAAACGAGCACACTTTTTATGAGGTGAATAATCAACATTCTCGTTCTT
Organism: Biomphalaria sudanica; assembly: GCA_036873155.1. Lineage (NCBI taxonomy): Eukaryota > Metazoa > Mollusca > Gastropoda > Planorbidae > Biomphalaria > Biomphalaria sudanica. The sequence goes on along the minus strand of JAZGLO010000933.1, from coordinate 5,335,342 downwards.
GAAATAAAAAATAATTGTAATAAAAACTCTAATAACAAATGTAAGGTGTAGGCTAAACTGTGCAGATGTTTCTCAAAAAACTTTGAGCATTTCATTCTCTCTATTTGTACATGTTACATCCCACATACAATCTCTAATCACATTAAATTTCGGAACTATTATTTTAAATGTCTTACAAATAGGAATCAATTTTAAAAATTAAACAATTAGTAAATTAATTATTGGTAATTATTTATTATTATAAATTATTTAGTTTGGTATCAAACAAAGTAAAGAAATTGTGCTTGACAGATACGGTGGTATATGTTGAATTAGTCCCCTTGGGAAGGCTTGAGCCTTGGAGTCTGAACTCAAGTCGTACTACTTATTGCTTTAATTAATACATTTAAAAAGCGATCACTTAAACATTTATTTATATAGACCCTTCTTTCTCCCCCTCCCCTTTGCCATTCTCAACTGGTCCAGACAAGTGATAGGATCAGAGCGCATTGAGAAAGCTAAAAGCATACAATTTCATTAATCAAATACAATTGGTAAAAATATTTCTAATCGCACAGATTTATTATTGTTACTTTTGATTCTAGATCCAAAAATAATTGAAACTTTTACACTTAAACTTAATATGAACTTTAAAAAAAAGTATTTTGTTTGTTTTTCTTGTTTGAACTATAAAATGTAATAATGATATTTATTTTGACTTTTGATTTTGTATGGAAAAGACTTGCTGAAATACGGCGCACAGACAAAAGCAGTACTTACTGATGGAAGAACAAAATTCACATGTGTTATTATTGTAAGTCGAATAATAGTTTCATTAGGACAGTAATCTATTCAAAGTGACTCGAGCAAAGTTGTATTAAATAACTTCATAAATCAGCCAAAACTCATTGGCCTAAAGTTTATGCAAGTAATTGGATTAGAAGGAATCTAATTTGAAAGAGTCACTTATTAGAAGCTTATAATAAATTATAATCGTTAAATACTACGAGGTGGTTTTTTGTGTGAGAGTAAACAAAAAAAGCCAGGGTGGTATTAAGTAGTGTAAGTGTTAAGGTCTCAAGAGAAGTGCAAACATGATGTCTACATTGGGAGCTTATTTGTTGCTACGTACAACATTAAACATGTAAGAAAGATAGATAGTTTTCAGGACCGGTAGATTGCAGAGCTACCTATATGCGCATTGAGTTTGGGAATGTTATAAAGGGTCCATTAGTCAATATGTTTCAAGTTTCATGTTTATTCTATCTTGGTGATTCATTTGGATCTGACAAAGAAAACAGCCCAGCGACTAATTTTTTTTTAACTCAATAGCTTTAAACTTAATAAGAAGACCCTAGATAATTTTTGAGGTGCAACTATACGAAATCTGCTAAAATACGGAATAACTTCATCTAAACAGAAAACATCATAAAAAGGGCATCAAAACTCACACGCACTACAGTACCATATTTAAAGGAACTTTTTGAACAGAAAAGTCTAAGAAAAATAGGAAAAAATCTTGGAACAAAAGAGCTACCCGCTCCATCACAAATAACTACGTCAAGTCATCGCGAAGTGGGGGACTTCTGTCAAAAAAGACAAGACCAGAGCAGTACAAAAACTCGTTCGTACCTTACTCGGTCAACGCAACCCTTCGATCAGGAAATATGGAAAAAACCAAGGTGCCTGTGTTTAGTCGCTAAATGAACTCTTTATGTTGTGTATGTTCTATTTATATGTATGTTTCTGTTGTGGGTTGTCTGTAAATGAGAAAAAAGTCCAAGTAATCACAACAAATTTCCATAGGGATCAATCAAGCAGTCTTCGTCTTTGTCTTACAGAAACTAGGTCATAATGTGTGCTTATGTGTTCAATCTTTTTGTTGTTTCTACTTGGAGAATGAAAGTTATTATTCTGTAAAAAATGATTCATGTCTTTTTTTAATTTCTGCATCTCCAGCATTGTTTGGTCATTGGGACATTGAATTCAAAGTCTGAGAATACCATACCGTCATATTTATATAACCATCAGATACCAATGTAACAGAAAAAAAAAAGAAGGGGGGTTGTACCAAATGCGTCACCACTCAACGTTTAAAAACAGTGTTTTGTTCCACCATGATTTTTTTTGTATTTGCTTTATGCACATAAATTATGGCTGAGCAGTAAAACAGGGATCCCTGGTTCCAATCCTGGTGAAGACTGTTGTTTTTTTTTTTATTTCGGGATCTTTGGGCGCCTTTGACTTGAGATTGAGGAAAAGTAAAGGCGTCTGGTCCTTGTGCTGGCCACCTGAAACCCTAATTAACTGCAGGCTACAGAAACAGTTGACCTTACATCATCTCAAGGTCTGAAAGAGAAAACTTTACTTTCACATATATTTTAATACCGACACCATTCCGACCATAAATAATGACCAGGCCTTCATGTTTTAGATCTCAGTGGGCTTAAGGCTTTGTACTACATTTCTGTGCGTTATCGTATTGCTGGGATGACAAAGTTACTCGCGCTTAGATTGTGATTAAAGCTAAGAATATTCGCGCAACATGTATACATGTACCAATCGCACTAAAGCCTATCAGTTTTCGGTAGCTAGATGATATATTGGGGGGAGGGGGCGGTGGCTGAGTTGTTTAGCGCTCGGCTTCTAAAACTAGCGTCCTGGGTTCGAATCTTGATGAAGACTGGGATTTTGAATTTCGGGATTTTAGGGCGCCCTAGAGTCCACCCAACTCTAATGGGTACCTGACTTTAGTTGGGGAAAGTAAAGGCGGTTGGTCGCTGTGCTGTCCACATAGCACCCTGATTCTTGTTAACCGTTGGCCAAAGAAACAGATGACCTTAACATCATCTGCCCCATAGATCGCAAGGTCTATTAGGGGAAGCTTTACTTTTTTTTTTCTAAAGGATATTTAGCGTGTCCATGACACTCGGCAAATATTGTGGTATAATCAAACGTAGCATATAAAGTCTGGGTTTGTATCACCAAAGTAAGACTAAACAGATGAATAGGTAATCTCCACCGCAGCTCCGCAGAGCACTTTAAAGCAGGAAGAGACTGGCAGAAAGCTTATGGTCATCCATTGAGATCAAGTGCCTGCCCTTGTCTTAACTAAGCTGCATACACTTTTCACATATCTCTTGTTATGCTTCCATATTGTGTCATTAAATTTGTTTTTGCCATGCAATACCATCTTGAACGTTTTAAAATGTAACTGTTTTTTTTTTAATGTCAGCTGAACATTTTTTTTCTTTCAATAACTAGCTGGGATTAAAAGCTAGGAATAGGCAAACCGCTTAAAGCCTCCAATTTTGTGTGTGTGGGGGGGACTCGCACATGTGTGTGTGTGTGTGTTCGGGGGATGGGGAGGCTCGCATAAGACTCTAAAAGAATTTTTTTTTTGTGAAGATAAATTGAAAATTGTCCTTATTAATGTTATTGTTGGAATACAACAATAGGCTTTTTTTTAAATCGTGTTTTTTTTTATCTGGGTCCACCATAGCAAATTCACTTCGCCTAAGACCTCCAGTTTTCTAAGGCCGACCCTGACGAAGACCTTTTTTTATTCATTTTCGTTTATTGTTTGTTTTGTTTCGTTTCAGAGCTTGCTCAATCTGACCGTCGATTGGTATTTCGACTCTCTAAACTCTAGAAAACAACAAGTATATAGATCCGATGTCCTCGACATCCACACGGAAGGCCCAGTGCCGTATTACGATTGCTTGGGGTGCAAGGAGTACCTGTACATGTCTACGTTGACTTGCACATTGACGGAGGAGGAAAAGAGCAACAAGTATTACTGTGCTGGCAACACTACAGGGAAAGGTGGCGCTCTGATATAGGGTTTCTCTTTGTTTAGCCCTTAAATGTGCTTGCTAGAAGGGAAATAAGATATTAATAAAAGTATATACTCTTAAAGTATTTCCCATGGCTACGCAACCCCACCAGTGATCTACTTTTTGATTATTTATCAATTTTATTTCGTAAACCGCTCTAACGATTTTTCTCACAAATTTCAAAGTATAGGTAATATAAAAGAGGAAAAAAAATCTCAACTATCTAGCTACATTGCGAAAACTCGAGATCGTCCGTTATATAGATTTAAACATGATTATTTATTGTGAAATTAATTTTGGAATTACAACTCTCGTCCATATAAACCAATGATCTTCAACGGGGGCGCTATCGCGGTAGGGGGTGCTGGGCACAATAGGGGGCGGTAACGGGGCGCTGGGCATAAAGGGGGAAAGAAAAACTTAAAGGTGCACTGAAACAAAACAATTAAAAGAATTCTTCAAAATTAAAGCTGGCAAACTAAATATAGACAAATTATTATTAGCTTGCCTCTAATTGAACGTTAGAAATTGAGTTCGGGAATCCCATTTTCTATTTTTAAATTCTTACTTTTTTGCTGCAATCGGAGAGTATCTAGTGTCCTTAGATCTTGCGCGCATAAACATTTTTGATTTGATAAACAAACTAGCTAATACGCCTTTTAGATTAAAGTTTATTTTATCAACATATATTAATATATTAATATGTAAATGTTAATTAAGAAAAAAATTAAAGCTAACATTCAAATACAATAATTCAATATTTTTTTAAACAAAAACATTGACTAAGTGTTATGAAAACTCGCTGGTATGTAATGGGATATTTCAGATTTAGTGAATTAGCACTAGATAAAAAAAAAATGATGAAAAAGATGTTAGACTCTTGTGGTCAGATGCGTCCTTAGCAGTGCGCGGAGCCCTGGGCGAATATCAAATGCGGTGCCCTGCGCTGTAAGGGTAATCTTATATAATACAGACGTTACTTCAAAAAAGAAGATGATTACGTCCTACGCGTCATGCATTTAGTCATGCATATTAACCAATGACTTAAATTCTGCCAAGTCACTGGTTTTTCTGGCTAGCTCAGGCAACCCATTCCATGCTCTAATAGCACTAGGGAAGAAGGAGTATTTGTACAAATTTGTCCTAGCATATGGGACGAGGAATGTGCCTTTATTTTTGTGTCTTTCAGAGTATTTTATTAAATTTTGTTTTTGTATTTGAAGATTATGGTTCAGTGTTTTATGTATAATTGCTACTTTACTTTTGAGTCTTCTGTCCTGAAGGCTTTCTAAATTTAGTGATTTTACTAATGGTGTTACCCTAGTCAAATGTGAATATTCGTTTGTTATGAATCTCACTGCTCTATTTTGTGTTTGTTCCAGTTTCTTAATGTTTTCTTGAGTTGAGGGGTCCCACACGGTGGATGCATATTCTATTATTGGCCTAACCAAGGTTAAATAACATTTTAGTTTTATGTTCTTATTTGATTTATAGAAATTTCTTTTAATAAACCCTAATGCTTTGTTGGATTTTTTTATAGTTTCATCAATATGTGGATTCCATGACAGTTTTTCATTTATTATAACACCTAGGTATTTTGAGTTTTTAGTCTGTGTTACTGGTTTGCCATGAATAAGATAAGTGGAATTAATTTGTTTAATTTTTTTTGTTACTCTTAACAACTGACATTTTTCTGGGTGGAAAGACATGCTCCAATTTGATTCCCATTTCTGTAATTCATCTAATTCTCTTTGTAAAATATCTGTATCTTGTTTTGTTTTTATTGTTCTATATATTATGCAGTCGTCTGCAAATAATCTGACTTTTGTTCCTGAACTAATGCAATTTGGTAAATCATTTATGTAAATTAAAAATAGTAGTGGACCCAAGACTGTTCCTTGAGGTACACCTGAGTTTACTGTTATTGGTGTTGATTTAGAGCCATTTATTATTACAGTTTGTTCTCTCCCTATCAGAAAATCTTTAATCCACTGATGCAGTGGACCGTTAATGCCGAAATATTTTAATTTTTTAAGCAAACTATGGTGGTGAACTTTGTCAAAAGCCTTGGAAAAATCTAGTAAGATAGCATCTATTTGTTCACTATTATCTAAACCTTTTGAGAAATCATCAATTAGTCCTATTAGTTGTGTTTCACATGATCTATATTTCCTAAAGCCATGTTGGTATGGGGTGAGGACATTATGTTTGTCTAAGTGGTTTATGATGTTGCTACATATTATGTGTTCTAGTATTTTACATGTGATGCTGGTAAGTGATACTGGTCTGTAGTTTCCTGGATCAGATTTTTCTCCTTTTTTAAATAGGGGGGTGACATTAGCTTCTTTCCAGTCCTTTGGTACTCTGCCCTGGTTAAGCGATGCCTGAAAGAGTATTTTGAAAAATACTAGATATATCGTACCCTGTCAGGCTCCGTGATCGTCCGCCACTAACACAAAGGTCTTTTTGGTTACTAAACTTACTATCTTACGTAAATACTCTACTATATAAGCCTTTAAACTACATAAACTCGAAATGTTCTCTAGTGTAACTTCTGAATCTAATAAGTCCACAAAATGGTTTGTAAAAGACATCTGCTTTTTGTGGCTAACACCAAGCGTGCAGTAAAGGATGACGGGAAAATATGCCATTAGGTCCATAAGCTCGTTTTGATTCCTATACTGGTCGTGAGCCTGGGGTTTTTAATTTTTTGCAGGGTTAGATCAATTTTTTCAAACATCTCAACCAGGCCTTAAAACTGGACGTTGTTCGGTGCATAAAGGTCGTCTCTGTTCTCCCACAAAATGCACCTTCACTTTTGTTTGTTTGTTTTTTGTCATTTTTTTAATGCCAAGGTGAATTGTTAAACAGTGATAGTCGCTTAGAATGTACAGGTCATAAGATGATGTCTTATATTATTCGAAACTGAACAGTATTTCAAAACCAAAAAATGTCATGTTAAGAGCTTAAAAATAATTGGTATCATATAAATGCCCAGTAATGTTGACCAACAAGTTGTAGTTTATGAGAACTGGTCTGGTTTTCGAACCTGATGGTGACAAGAGAGACGGAGGATATTCCAGCTACCCGTCGCCTCAGCGTGGAGCCTCCGTGGAAACGTCTAGGGGTGGACCTAGATAGGCTAAGAACGAGTAGCGAACCAGGCCTTCTGGCAGGTCTCCCTGGGTGAGCTTTTTTTTTATCTCACTCGGGGTGGGGATGGAACAAGTAACCTGCAACCCAGTCCAAAAAGTCCGCCACGTCGTTCCACAAGGGGGTCGTCATCAGTTCCGGATTGCTGGATTGGCGACACTCGCACGGAACAGTTGCGGTTACATTATAGGAATATGAGACAAGCTCCCCGCAGTTAGCATTGTTCCCGACCACTTGTAGCAAGTGGGGTCCAGGAACGGGAACGGGCCGCTGTGTACACGGCACGGCCCGGCTATGTCCAGTCAGGGAATCGATATGGCCGTTTACCATTGGGAGCCCTCAGACAGGACAGGGGTGAAGAGCCCCATGTCCAGGCCTGGTGGTTGGATAAAAGCCTTTCTAACCATCAACGGGATAATGGCGCCTACGGCGCCGATTCCCTACTGGACTTCATCGAAGGCGACAAGAGAATCTCCTTTCGCGGGGCCCCCCTCAGGCGTGAGGTCTGGAGCGATAGCCCCAAGTGCCACCCTCCCTAAAGCCGCTACTGCTTGTGTAAACTGAAGTTTGCTGGGTTTCGAAAGGGGTTTGTTATGGCTCGTTTTGTTAAGCTATTAAATACATTTAAAAAAAAAAAACAGGAAGATTCAACGGTTGGCGATGACTTAAAGCAGGCTAAAAAATTATTTTTTTTTAATGGTAGGCATCTACAATAAATAAATGAGACCAACCTCCGACTTCCAGGAAAGAAATGGATTTTCATTGATTATATAATTTTCTCTTTTATCGAGATATTAAATCTATTTTAAAGAGTTTTACAACCTCACGTAACTTGTTTGACTTGTTTGTTGGCAAATAAATTAGTGCCCAAAGACACCGTTATCTGCAATTCACATAACAATGCACTATGAAGAAATTACGTTTCGCTTCTAATATAAAAAAAAAATATAAATGACAACCCCCCCCCCCCATCTGTTTCTGATGTTTAAATTGAGTTGCAAGAAACAATAGATTTACAAAATTATGTCTTCAGTAAAAAGAAATTTTAACATAGGAGGCACAAGAGACATGTGACTGCATTTGAATGTTTGAGTAAAATTCCAAAACTTTGGTCTAAAATGAAATTACGGTATGTTTTAGTTTTACCATCAACATACATGGTTAACCTAGATTTAGGGCTTAACAAACAATGAATAAGGAAAGAAAAAGAGTGGATGTAGCCACTAGAGGAGACCTTCGCCTTGCATTGATTAATTTAAAGCTTGAAATTTCTAATATTGTCAGACTGCAGGAGGCAGAGGTTTTCCATTAGCTAAATTTCATTTTGTAGTAAATTTAGCAATAATAATGTTTAGATTTAAAATAAAACTAAATTTATACTTAAACCTAAAAACAGTAGGCCCTAATATTCAATAATTTAAAAGTGGATTGAAAGAAAGTCATGACAATTGTCAGAGTTCTATTTTATATATGCTGCTTGTCTTTTGTGTTGTTGTGTTTCTTGGTTCCTGTGGCTCACTGGGGGTTTCTAGAATAATAAATAATACTTGCTTGATACTTTCTTGGTTACTCAATTTTAATTCATCAATACTTGCTTACCTCAAATACGAACACTTAATATACATCAACTCTAATTCCTTAGTAGTTATGATATTCTCTAATTCTACTCCAATTTCTATCTCATTAATATCATAAACAGTATAGTTACAATCATTTAGTTCCTTATTGACAAGACATTCTCAATTTCTTCATTATCTTCTATCCCACTTATATTATTAACAATATCCAGACAGTTATTTTGTTCCTCATTAGGTGATATGTCATTTTCAATTTCTATTTTATAGTTCACATCTCCCTGTAATGACAGTTTTACTTCCAGTTCCATTTTCAACTTTATCACTTCTATTGCCTTTCTTTCTAATTCTAATTTTAATCTTACTAGATCTAGTTTTTGTCGGTTCAAATCATTTAATCTTTCTAGATCTAGTTTTTGTTGGTTTAAAACAAACTCTCGTAATTCCTCACCCTCAATTCCAAACACTTGGGCCTGTTCTATGATTACCTCAATTGACCTAGGTTTAAACTCGTCCATGGTAATCAAAATTAATAAGAAATATTACTAAATAATCTTACATTAATGTATAAAGGTTAAGTTAACAAGTAACATTGTTCAATTGACGTAAGACAATACATTATAAAAAGGATCAACACACAAAAAAATAATTTCACCCTTTATCTCCACTACTGACAAGGCAATGTACACTTGACCCTGAATGTCCGATACAACAGACAAAAGAAAACTCAACTTATCTGTGTCTGATGCCAGGAAAGAAATGACAACTCTTTCCACACGACGGTGTTACTTTAAGAATGTAGAACTTCTGGAGTGTCAGGTCGCTCTTCGGCCTCCTTGTAAACGCTTTATGACTCACAGCAGATTTAGAGAATGAAACAAATACAAAACAAATTATTCCAACATTGATATGATACTAATAGTAATAATAACAGTGATACAGGCACTTGAATTTTCCTTTACGTTCAACGATGACCAAGTCAGTCCCACAGGTTAGACACAGTGATACAGGTACTTGCTATTTCGTTTACGTTCAACGATGACCAAGTAGTCTCATAGGTTAGACACAGTGATACAGGTACTTGCTATTTCGTTTACGTTCAACGATGACCAAGTCTGTCCCATAGGTTAGACACAGTGATACAGGCACTTGCTATTTCCTTTACGCTCAACGATGACCAAGTCTGTCCCACAGGTTAGACACAGTGATACAGGTACTTGCTATTTAGTTTACGTTCAACGATGACCAAGTCTGTCCTATAGGTTAGACACAGTGATACAGGCACTTGCTATTTCCTTTACGTTTAACGATCACCAAGTCTGTCCCATAGGTTAGACACAGTCATACAGGCACTTGCTATTTCGTTTACGTTCAACGATGACCAAGTAGTCTAATAGGTAAGACACAGTGATACAGGCACTTGCTATTTCCTTTACGTTCAACGATGACCAAGTCTGTCCCATAGGTAAGACACAGTGATACAGGCACTTGCTATTTCGTTTACGTTCAACGATAACCAAGTCTGTCCCATAGGTTAGACACAGTGATACAGGTTCTTGCTATTTCGTTTACGTTCAACGATGACCAAGTCTGTCCCATAGGTTAGACACAGTGATACAGGCACTTGCTATTTCCTTTACGTTCAACGATCACCAAGTCTGTCCCATAGGTTAGACACAGTGATACAGGCACTTGCTATTTCGTTTACGTTCAACGATGACCAAGTCTGTCCCATAGGTTAGACACAGTGATACAGGCACTTGCTATTTCGTTTACGTTCAACGATGACCAAGTCTGTCCCATAGGTTAGACACAGTGAAACAGGCACTTGCTATTTCGTTTACGTTCAACGATGGCCAAGTCTGTCCCATAGGTTAGACACAGTGATACAGGCACTTGCTATTTCGTTTACGTTCAACGATGACCAAGTCTGTCCCATAGGTTAGACACAGTGATACAGGCACTTGCTATTTCGTTTACGTTCAACGATGACCAAGTCTGTCCCATAGGTTAGACACAGTGATACAGGCACTTGCTATTTCGTTTACGTTCAACGATGACCAAGTCTGTCCCATAGGTTAGACACAGTGAAACAGGCACTTGCTATTTCGTTTACGTTCAACGATGGCCAAGTCTGTCCCATAGGTTAGACACAGTGATACAGGCACTTGCTATTTCGTTTACGTTCAACGATGACCAAGTCTGTCCCATAGGTTAGGCACAGTGATACAGGCACTTGCTATTTCGTTTTCGTTCAACGATGGCCAAGTCTGTCCCATAGGTTAGACACAGTGATACAGGTACTTGCTATTTCGTTTACGTTCAACGATGACCAAGTCTGTCCCACAGGTTAGACACAGTGATACAGGCACTTGCTATTTCGTTTACGTTCAACGATGACCAAGTCTGTCCCACAGGTTAGACACAGTGATACAGGCACTTGCTAATTCCTTTACGTTCAACGATGACCAAGCGGGCGTTGATTCGCAAAAGTCCAGTATTATCCAACATCAATGTAACAAAGGTAGATAAATCTAGTTTACTTGAGTAATTGCATTCATGTAGAATAATCCAATAGTAAGTGAATAGTAGTAGTGTCTCTTTAACTGGTGATGTCTTTTTAACTGGTGATGTCTCTTTAAATGGTGATGTCTTTTTAACTGGTGATGTCTCTTTAAATGGTGATGTCTTTTTAACTGGTGATGTCTCTTTAACTGGTGATGTCTCTTTAAATGGTGATGTCTATATAAATGGTGATGTCTCTTTAAATGGTGATGTCACGCCGTGCTGGATCTTCGGACGAAAAAAAATGGGGAGTGACCCAATGACCTCGGTATACAAGAAGTAGCTGCAAGCCCAAAATAGTCAATGACAAATGACAAATTAGGTTAACCAAATACGGTTCTAGTAGAAATGTGATCTTGTTTCTTTGAATGGTATGTCATTTTATATAGAGTTGATTCAACATAATGATGTATACACATCTCTAGGCGTAAACGATGCTAAAGCACAAAGTGTTTGAGATTCTTTCTTGAATAGATGACTGACTCGATAGCAAAATAACTTCAGTGTGTAACAGTCACACTCGTGTGTAGAGGTCAAGCAGTGAAAAAAAAAAAAATTGCAGGCTCTGGCTAGTTCAATGACTTCTTCGAGGTGACGAAAAAATAGGTACAACAGACGAAGCCTCCAGGTGTCAATAATAATACTGGTTAAAATAGTACACTGGTTAATACACTGGTTAAATAATACAGATTGTCTTAAATCCACTCAAATATGTCAAGGTAGTATCTCGTTTGGCTGATCCTAGCGACAAATGATAGATAACAGGTACAACGATACCTGCCCGGACGAGTCCTCAGATGTCAGGGTTCTATTTTATATAGTGCTTGCTTCTTGTTCTTGTGTTTCTTGACTTGGCTCGTTAGGAGGTATGAATACTCGATTACACTTATTAATACTTGCTTAGTGACTCACATAAGAACAATTACTACTAGATACACTGAAACTCTCTACAGATATCCATTGAAATACGAATAATACTTTAATATTCAATAAGCACATAATGAAATCAACTCTCAAATATTATTAATCAACAATCACCAGTCCATCGACTTTCATGTCATATACATATATAAACACCAGTCCATCAAGATATAAATATATAAATGCATAAATACCAGTCCAGGAAGTAAACGTCCAACCTTTCTGGACCGGGAGCAAGACCTTACTGACTTAACACATTCTCTCGCATATTCAACGAAGACTTAATCACTCAGTTCACAACACGTGCAATACTTTGCATTCATAACAAGGGAATATAACAATCATACCAAAATATCAAACTAACATTCATTCTCGCCATACCTCTCCCTGACAACAATGAGATTAATTTTTTTTGTGTGTAATCACTGCAAATTATTTGACATAATATTTGTATAATGATAATATTTGCAATGCCTTCAATTCCGAAGTGCAGTGTTTCACATAACTACGCAAACCCAGTTGCGACGGTCTTTTTAACCCTAAAAATGCGTGTGGTATATTAGCCTCTAAACATCAGAAATGTAATTCCATTTGGCATGCACTCACTGTAAAACAGCTCAGCACTTTAAGGGTTAAGTTTTCTTTCAGTCTTTTGCACATGTCTTCAATAAAGATTTTCTTTGAGTCTTAAATGTTTGTCCCGCAGCTTTTGTGAGAGCTCCCCAACTGCCTCTCTCAGAGGCCATCTGCTGCCAGGTACATTCCTCTATGCCAGTGAGGGCGAAATGAAGCCTGAGTGGATCTTTATAGCGCTTACGGGGGGCATCTCTGTAACGCCCTCATCCTCTAAGCTCGCCAAAGAAGATCGCCTTTGACATGCTGTCGCCTCCCATGCAAGGTAAGAGTTATTGACAGCATAAAAATTAATAAAAAGATGGCATTTTGTTAATATTTACATTTTCACGATTCTTTGTAAGTGTTTTTCATAGAGAGAGGGGGGGGGTAGAGGATGGCGTATTTTTAAATAGAAAAAAATACGAAAAGGGGCGGTAGGCCAAGAAAGGTTGAAGACCACTGATATAAACAGACACACACGAAGGTTTTCGAAATGAGCGAAGCTCGGTCACCTTGTACTGTTCTCATAATAAGAGTTAAGCAAGCAAAATAAAAAAATACTTTCTTTAAAAAAAAAGTTTATATTTATGTGTATCGATTCGTTTGGATCCGTCATATAATTAAATTAAGAATAGATATAGACTAACAATAATAAATCTGCGATTGCAAATATTTTTAGCAATTGGTTTTGTATTGCGCAATTTCATGCTTTTAGCGTTCTGAATACGTTATGATCGTATCACTTGTCTGGATCAGAAAGAACGGGGTATCAGGGTGATTTTTTTTCAAACTTGTGGGCTAAAGCCTTCTCAGGTTTCTTAAGCCAACGCGGTAACCACTCTGCTAGCCAAGAGTGTATGAACATGGAAGAATATATTGTTATCTATTGTTAATATTTTGAGTTTGTATTCACTAAGCTTGAGCCGGCAGTCTAATATAAAGGGAACTAATTCAAGCTTGTAACACACTTCAATCAAGTACTATTTCTTTCCTTTGTTTCATATATCAAAGTAATTTATTACCGATAGCTTATTAACTAATTGGTTAATTTTTTTAAAATTTGTTATTGTGTTGTCAAGCAAAATAAATAATTGTGCAAAATTTTGAGCTTAATCCGAGATTGGGCAGTTGGAGAAATAACGTGTACTAACTTTTGGCCAGGCAAACAGAACGAGTGAGTTAATTAAGCTTTGTAAAAAAAAAAAAAAAAAAAAAAAACTTTTAAGAGACCATAGATCATGTGCGAGGACAGGCTTGGGTTATGAGGATCCAACAGTTTCTGATGGGGAACAAAATAAAGTGGTTTTTTTTTTGTTTCCTATCTTTGTAAGTAAAACTCTTAGAAATAACTAGATTTTTATTGGCTTCAATTCTGAAAGCCCTTGTAGGCGATATCATTTTTCATAGCTGTCGCCTAATCACTCATAATTCTATGAGATTATCCGTATCCACTTCAAGACTCTAAGAGGCCCTAGACGGAATTACTTTCAGGAGCTGGACAGCTCTGACAAAGTGGACAAATAATGTCTTCCTAAAGTGCCCTTAGAGAATGTGTTCCCTATATCAACCATGAAAAATAAGGACATTGTAGAGTTAATTTTTAAAAAATTAACATGCACGACCAGAATAGCACAAGAATATGACTTTTTAATCTAAGAATATGACATTTTAATTCAAGAATATGACATTTTAATTCAAGAAGATGACATTTCAATCCAAGAATATGACATTTCAATCCAAGAATATGGCATTTTAGTCTAAGAATATGATGTTTTAATTCAAGAATAAGGCGTTTTATACCAAGAATATGACATTTTAATCTAAGAATATGACATTTCAATCTAAGAATAAAGAATTTTAATCTAAGAATATGGTGTTTTAATCCAAGTATATGCATTTTAACCTAAAAATATGATATTTTAATCCATGAATATGATGTTTTAATATATAATATGGTGTTTTAATTTAAGAATATGTCCTTTTAATCTAACAATATGGTGTTTTAATCTATAAATATGGCGTTTTAATCTTTAAAAAATATGGCGTTTTAATCTAAAAAAAACATAGCATTTTAATCTAAAAATATGGCATTTTAATCTTAAAAAATATGGCAGTTTAATCTAAAAAAAAATATGGCGTTTTAATGTAAGAATATGACATTTTAATCTAAGAATAGATCTTAAGCTTAAAATACATAATCACAGACAATGGTAATAGCTGCCTATCACTCAAATGACTAAAATATATTATCCAAAAGGACAAATTACGATTGCAAAGTAGAAATTAAATAAATACATAAAAAAAAAAAATGAAAGAAAACAAAATGCATATAAAAAGAACAAACTTTCAAATGACCAAAACAAAACAAAGAATGCATAACAGGGTTTAAAACAAAAAATAATAAATAATTACTATTTAAAACGCAAACAGTAAATTACAAATACCAACATGATCTTTCTTATGCAACCATTGAATAATTAAAATAAAAAAGGTTTAGAAAATTTCTGTAAAAAGAAAATGTTTTCAGTGATCTAATACACTAAATAAATGCTATAATATAATACTGGCATTGGAGATTTGGATGGGTTTTTATTAGCAAGCTGTTTCATTCAACTGCTGACAGACAATAGAAAAACATCAAGATATGTGAACAAATACAAGGAAGACAAGAATTTATGGCTGATAATATAATAGGTTGTTGTCATGAATAAATTGACCCTGTTTTTTTCTTTTCCAATGAGCTCATGAGAGCTTATGTCAAAAGCAGTCAGCAGTGTCACCCCACAAATTGCAAATGTAAAATGGGAGCAAGACCCAAAAAAATTTAACATTTTTTTAAACATTGTGTGCATTTCAATTTAAAAGTAAATCACATTGTAATATCACAGTCAATAAATACTTACACAACAATTCAATACCAAAATTACTTATCAATTTATGCAAATAGTTTCTCTTTATGAGCATTGGAATGGCTGTAAATGCAAAAGCAACTTAAGGTAGAATGTTTGATTTCTAAAATAATGATAGTCTTGTATTCAGAATGTAAAATGTAATTATTCCATCAACTTGTCTAAAAACAACAATTATGTCCTTGCAAATTCATTAATGCCTCTATAAAGAATATTGGATGTTTATATGCCCTTATCTTATCTTGGAAAACAAATTATTTGAGGTTAAAAGTTAGCTTTTCCTAATATATTCTAGGGAATTTTAAAGATTCTATTAAAAACTAAAAGCATGTCAATAAGCTGTAAATCTCAATTTAACATTAAGAAAAAAATTATGACCTAAAAATCTGAAGAGTTAGGATTAAATGCAAAATAGTTTATGATTCCCGAATACATGAAACATGATAATTAGCAGTAATTTCTTTGTCCTGTATTTTAACCAAGATGTATGTATGTTTTAAGTCTCTGACTTGTAGTAGCTAATGCATCCTGTTTTTTTTACTGGGAGATAGTTACATAAATAAATTTAGGCATATATATATATATATATAAATTACAGGACATTGGGCCTATTCGAAAATCACTAGCCAAATAGTTTACATTTTTAAACTTAAAAAAAAATGAGTTTTATTTATTAAAAATCTAGATTATTTCTCAATTATTTCTTTATTTTTGTGATTCACTGTGTTACATTAAAAAAATGGAAACAAAGTAGAAAACATGAGACTGAATGAATTTCTTGCACAAAGTATATAAAATATCTGACAGTAACATAATTTTTACCTTCAGTTTTTTCAAAATGCCTAAAATGGTGATATTAATGTGTATTTAACAATATAAGAAACAGCCTTAGTATAAAGCAGCGGTTCTCAACCTTTTTAGCTCCCCGACCCCCTAATACATTTTTCATTGGGAGGCGACCCCCAACCATAATTTTTTTTTGTCATAGGTCTAGGTAAATGTGGAAGTACGGTGGCTGAGCTGTACAGCGCTTGGTTCGAATCCTGGTGAAGACTGGGTTTTTCTATTTCGGTATCTTTGGGCGCCTTTGAGTCCATCCAGCTCTAATGGGTACCTGACATTCGTTGGGGAAAAGTAATGTAATGCAGTTGGTCATTGTGCTGGCTACATAACACACTCCTAAAACAGTAGGCTTCAGAAACAGATGACCTTTACATCATCTGCCTTATAGACCACAAGGTCGCAAACGGGAACTTTACTTTTACTAGGTAAATGTGATTTAGCTAATGTTATAAAATGGTTATCAAAATGTCTAGAACTAATATCTAATGATGTTAACTTAATTTTTGAAAAAGTATCATATTTATTTAAAGTAAAATAAATTTTGTGCTTTAATTTTTTTTAAAGCAGATTATATTATTTTAATTTTTTTTTACTTTTCATTGCGTGTTTATAATACATTGCATAAATATTTTACAATTTAAAAAGTATTACTAATATTGAAAACATTTGCGACAGTATTTTCAAACACGCCAAAGTTAGTGCTAAGGTTGAGCTTGTTTTTATTTCCCTAGATTAGGAATTCAGGTCAAGTTTATTTCTGAATTAAAACTTGATAACTGACAGGCAAAAACAAACATGTTTCACAGATACAGTGTTGGAAATGGAAGAGGAAGTGTCGAAAAATCTCATATAGAACAGAGTGACTGCAAACACTTGATCCAGATTTGTGTCACTAACATTGAAGAGAAATATTTAGATGCATTGCTATTGGCATTGCTAACATATATCGATGAATCAATCATACAATGAGTTACAATGGATTCTAATGGTGACTTATTCTGTACCAAACATTGACATCCAGACCGACATCCAAGCATACTTAAAGCACCATTTGTGCAGAAACCACAAATATTTTTCCAAGAGGTCTTTTACTTTTCAAATTAACCTTCTTTGTCAGTTACATCACTCGCTGTAGAGGTCGTTCATAGATGTTTGCATAAAAACTCATTTTTAAAATCGCCATTATGTATATATCGTAAGTATACCAGAACTAGTAATCTACAATGCCAGTGGATTCATTAAGCTGAATGCTAAATATTGTAAAAGAAGCAGTAATCATTTCCTTTACATCAGAAGACATGTCAACTAATCTCCTGTGTATAGTGTCATCAGGTATGAAAATAGCATTAAAATTATTAATAAATTTGGCTCCAATTATAATGAGCAATGTCTTTGGCCGCTGACAATAGCTCCTTGGTAATGGTGTGAGGTTTCTAGACTCTGGGAGCCACCAAAATAAGAAGCTACTTAGGCTGATATGTTTTAATTATGGTACTTGCCATCTGAGTCTAGTCTGAGTTTCATCAGGATTCAAAACTAAACTACTGGATGTCATTATCGGCAAAGCTCGGACGTTTGTTCGGCCTCAATTCATAAGGCAGAGAGAACTTCATTACAAATGTCACATAGTGGTCTCTGAATTCCTGCTTGAACTATTGAAGCAAAACTTTACCGCCAAATAATCGTCATTCTCTTTTCTTTTATTAACTATCTTTTGTTCGATTTTGCAATTTTTTTTAGCGGGAGGGGGAGGAGTTGTTATAACATGAGTAGGAATTAGTTATTTGTTTCGGGAATAAGGGGAAAGTTTTACTTAGCGACAAATGACGTGATCTTTAAAAAACAAGAACGCTCTAGGTGACGTTAAAAGGAAGACGCTTCGGGGAGAGCAGTAGGATAGATATACGGATTTACGGACATAGCTGACATCGGACGATTCCCTTCTTGATTATTAAATATATTTGTAAAACAACATCAGCGTCGACTACATATTTTGATTGTTTCAGCCTTTCGCCGGTGTTACTGAAGTAGTTCGAGTTCAGCATTACTTCCAGTCAGACGTAGATCTACACTAGATATATCTCCAAGAATCAACACCGTGCGGAAGCCTTAACACTAACAAGTCAAAAAAAAAAAAAAAAAAAGGTAAAATAATAAGATTGGAGCCTAAAATTTAATCAATGCCTGGGGATCTAACATTATTTTCTTTTAATCACCTATTTCTACAAAATACATAAAAACCTTAGTTTGCAAGTGCTTTTGTTTACACACAAATTAGTTTACAAAAAATTTTTTTGCCCTTGTTTACGACCAAAATTTGGTTTAAAAACAGCAATGCCAACCGTCCCAAAGAGCATTGTCTGACCCAGCCCTACATTCTGTTAGTTTCAGTCAATGCTTATATTTATCATTCTTAATTGAAATCTTTTCTTGACTTTCATTATAAAGTTTTATTGTATAATCCTTGCAATGACTACAAAAAAAAGGTCTACAGCACAATGCAAGTGAAGTGAGGAGGCAAAAAGTTACAATTAAAGTGAACTAAGAAATAATGTCATCATCTCCATCCACTCAAAACCGTCATATCACAGTCAACAGGTTTGTTTTAGTCTGTTAAAATTATTCATTTATTATTGTATTGTCTCTCTACAGGTAGTTCTGAAATTTATTTACTTATGTAAAACATTAAGATACATAATTTTATTAAATAATGTTAACGGGGAAAAATATGGAGTGTTTATTTTTTGGGGAAAAATTTGATTTAGTTTACATACTACTTCGGGTTGTGGTCACAAAAGAAGGCACTACTGTAAACATAAACTTGGGAATCAAAATACCAAGGAAAAGGATATTTTATTTGCTACTATTTCATTAGTCAAACTAATAATAAATAAAATAATGAGAAATGGACGAGCTCTCATCCTAATCATAAGAAAGATGATGCTTATTATAAGCTATCCCGACAATATCAATGTCTAATCTTTCGACTCAGGACCGGACAAAACAGAATGAGACAACATATGTACTGGAAGCTCAAAATTGGAACCAGTGAAATCTGCCCATGTGGAGTGTCACCAGAGAATGCTGACCATGTCCTCCAAAACTGCTCTCTTTACCAAAAGACCTCAATAGAAAGAAAACTATATGGAGAGCTCCCTGATTTTGAAACCGCTGAGCAGTTCATCTCATGTATTGGTCTAGTCATCTGAATGCTGCAACATAAAAATAAGAAAGAAGAAGAAGAATTAATCATTGTCTCATTATACATCTATTAAAGTTTGTTTTTGTTGGAACATTTATTTTAAAACAGGCTATTACAAAATAACTCTAAAGCCTGTGTGATGATTCATCTTTACTATTAACCATTTGTATAGCTTAATAAGAAGTGCTATAAGGCTCAACAAATGAGTAAAAACCAACAAGGAATGTCCATCAGAAACCAAAATGAAATGTTTTATTGACATTTTCTCAAGCAAGGTTGGCTTACCTCTAAGTTGTTCATCTCTGTTCTGAATGTAGTTGTAGCCAGGCATACTTTTCCTTAAAAAAGAAAATGTTTAATTCACAACAATTAATTGTAAATAAAATGGCGTTGATGATTAATTTATTAATTTATACTGCATAAATTTCTATATGAGCTTCAAAAGTCATCAGTAAAGTATGGTTAATGTATGTAACTATTTATAATGATGGACATTGAAATGGTATGGATTCTCAGATCATTACATCAAAAAATGCCTTTATGAGTGAATAAGCATCACATCTAATAAACTAAGCCCCTCCCCCGGCCCCCATATAAAAGCATGCTGTCATGAATACCAATGCAACTCCGTTTTAGAAAAAAAAAAAAAAAATATGCACATTTCCTTTTCTAATTTGACAGTGTTAGATCATAAGAAAAATGAACCAGAAATTGTTAAATAAAATTAGAGTAAGTAAAATGACACAAAAAAAAGAAAAAAAAAAAAGAAAAATTGGGGAATAAATAATTTTCCAAGGGCCATGGCTTGAAAAAAAACCAACTGAGTTTCAAATCATATTTTTAGAAAGGCAATAAATGGAAACTTAATTGGTAAGATGATTCCTAAAACAGTGTATATAGAATTTTACTAGATATTTTTTTTATTTGAAAAGTAAAATATGCACAATTTATTTCTTACTTTTTTGTTTTTAATTTCCAAATCACTCCTACTACAACACCAATTACAATAATGACAACAACAATTGATAAACAAATTATCAGTGTCACCGGTGCTTCTATAATGGGAGGAATTTTTGGATCATCTGAAAAAAAAAGCATTAAATTAAAAATTTATTATATCAAGCACATTGATATTAAATTCATTCATGCATGAGCTTTGGAGATTACTTTTTTTTTTAAAGCATATTTCAAATAGCCTACTATTTATAGCATTATGAGGGGCCTAAGTAATTCTTAATTGATGCTGCATTGATGACATTGAATAAATGACCATGTTATGACTAATGCTATCACTAATATTTAACTGGTGTGATTTAACAAAATTATTATGAAATATTTCAAGTGCAAGGCTCATTTTACATGATCCAGCATCATGTGAAAGAGAGCAAATGAAACTAAGGATAGGAGGCTGACCTCAAAACATTTTGCCAACAGAGGATAGGGTGTAAAGAGTTAATACTACAAGCATCTACAAGGTTTGGGATATACACACATTAGCCATGTATTACATGCTCATTTAAAAGTAAGTCAATTATTTTACTTCAAATAGAAAAAATTATTGCATTCTATATTTCATATTATTTTTTTTAAAACTTTTTAATGCTTTTCTGAGCAATAGAATTTTGAATGTTTACAATTATTAAACAAAACTGTCAAACTAACTTATCCTCCTTTATTTTTTTAACTATAATGTTATGAGATGTTCAACTTATTTTGCCTTTTGCACCAAATAGCAAAAGTTGCTACCAATATGTTAAACATCATATTTATGATATTGATAATGAGTAAAGAACTGTCTGACAAATGCAACAGTACATTTGACAAATATTCAGTTAGTGAAAGACATTTAAATTTACATAAACTTATTTAAGTTAAGTCATTTACTGCTAGATTTAACGAAATGAGAAAGAAATACATACCAAATTTTAAAGTTAATGTGATGCTATGAAACATTTTATTGCATAAAAAAATGGTAGCTGTCAAAGGCATCTCAAGAACATCTTTAAACTGTTTCTGGAAGGTAACTGCTGGATAGTCTTTCATTGTTTCATTACCAAAAGACAGCACTAACTGACTACTGTTAGAATTTAATTCATTCTCAGTAAAGTATGTGAGGTTTAGGAGATACCCTTTTACTGACACTGACACTATCGTTTCATTAGATATGTTGTAAATCTCCATTCCATTTATATTTAGATGTAGTTTTGGCTCTGAAAAATGTGAACAATAATTAAAACAAGATAACAAAGATGGTTTGTGTAGACACAACTGTAACAGGTTTCAAAGGTAAAAAAAAGGCTTAAACACCTCAGGCCAGATACCTACATGTCTTGTAAGTAGATAATGTAACAGAACATTTTGCAAAACTGCTAAACATTATACCTTTATTCCTAATATTTTTTTTTTACTTTTATTTACCTTATTGTTTTAAACTCTATTAATGATTAATAAATTAAAGCTTACAGCATTTACTAATAGATAAGCCTATCACAAACTAGACTTTGTAACATGAGTATGTGGAATGGTCAATGTAATAGTATGTAAATATATATTTAGCTAATTACTAATGTAAATCAAAAGTAAAGTGCAATCTGGGTTGTATAGTTGGTAGATGTATGTAGTGATCGGCAAAAGTTAACTAAAAAGTTAGAAACTTTTAGTTTAACTAAAAAAAAAAAAGTTAAGGTCATTGTTTAACTAGAAAAAAAAAGTTAAGTTAAAATCATAGTTTAATTGATTTTTTTAGTTAATATATTAACTAAAAAGTTTAATTAAAATTTGTACAACTTTTCAACATGTGGGCAGGGTTGAAACTAGGGGTGCACCGGATAGTCGCTCTGGCTCCGGCTTCTGCCGAATATCCAGCATTTGTTACTATCCGGTGCTATTAGGCTCCGGTCGGATATCACTACCAGATAGTAAACCGGATAGTAAATAAATACCTATTAAATATGCATAAAGTGGACCTCGTTCCATTAATGTCTGTTGTAGAATGTATTAATGTTTATATTAAAACAAAATAATGTGCTTAAAAATAGAGCCATTATGAATATGCACCAAACATTGTTTAGTATAAGGACAAGACGTGTTAATAACTTAATATAAATAGAGATGAAACTTTACATCATAAATGCGCTTTACATACAGAGATGCAATGGCTGACACTTTTTTCAATTTGTCTTGACCTTTGAGTAGGTTAGTTAACATGTTAAAATGCTACATTCCTTGACTACTTTATGGTGACCAGACGTCTGTCTAGCTGTGCGAGTATATCTCCAGAGGTAGAGAGGAACAACTCCCACCCCTTTTATTTGTTTAGTCCATCACATTGAGTATTTTTAAAGGCAGGTAAATACGATGGACGTAGGTTTAATGTCAGCGTATTGACACTCTCTAGAGGTCACACCTTTCAAGGGAACTGAGTTTGTTTAATTAGTAGTTAATCTTTATTAAGGGGGCTGGACTACAAGAGCCACACCTCTAAGGTAACTAGGTATATTTCCAGATGAAGAACACCCTCCCTCTTCTATTTGTTTAGTCCATCCCATTGAGTTCATTGATTGACAGGTGACCCCAAGTCAGATACGATGGACCTAAGCACTCTCCAGAGGTCACACGAGGGAACCAGGTTTGTTTACTTAGTAGCTAATCTTAATTGGGGGGTGGGGGTGGGGTGGACTAGAATTCAGGTCAAACATCTACACGGGTATCCGGACAAAGAGTTTTTTACTTATTTGGAGAAAAATCTTAATCACGTGGTTGGGCTAGAGGCCACACCTTTTCAAGTGTGCCGAGTTACTTGAACATAAATCTCAATTAGTAAGCTGGACTAAAGATCACACGCACCTAAACAAGTGACCTTTAGCTACACAGAACACAAACCGTGAGATTATATAGCTGCCTGGTCGTGCAGTTTGCGCGCTGGACTGTCGTTCGGATTTATCGACGGTCGAGGGTTCAAACCCTGCCCGCTCCCATCCCCCGTCGTCCTGCGGGAGGTTTGGACTAGGAAGTAAACTATCTTCAACTCTGAAGGAACATCCGAAACATGTAAAACAAACAAACAAACAAACAGTAAGCCAGTAACTAATTATTTTGTAGAAGACACGACCAGGGCTATCTTTAAATGGAGAGCTAAACACACCCCTCCCCATACTCTTGATTTCTTGGTCCTTGACACCCAATTTATTGATAGACATTGACCATTTTTAAGCAAGAATGAAAAAAACAAACGTGCTAACAAATGATATTACACTGTCAATAAATATTACGATGAAATAATTTTTCTAACGTGTTAACTTGAATATAACTCCAGCAGTTAAGTGTCTTGATTTGATAACAATATTCCTAATAATTTGTGACAGTCAAGTATATCCTTGTTATTTCAATTTTTTTTTACTTAAGATGCGTACTTAGCTAGTGTGTACCAGGCTAGGACGACTTTTACACAGCTGACATCCATAGGTTTACTATCGTTCCCTTTTGTAACAGTTACTTAAACCACAAATAAAATAATTAAAGAGTAATAATTAAGGAATATGTTTCTAGCATACGTTCTTTGCATTTAATGTTTCTTACGTACGTTCTCTGCACAATAAAATAAAACAAAGATGTGCATGTTTGTGTGTGTGTGTGTTTTTTTGCCTTGTATTAAAATCTTTAGAAAGAAAGCTAATTTCATTGTTTAATTATTTTGACTTAATAAATAACGGTAAACCTTACATTAAATTTTAAAATTGCATAAAATAAATTGAACAATAGTACAGCAGTTAGATCTAGCAAACAAAGAAACAATATGATGGAGTGTAAAAAAAAAACAACAACCCTTGACCTCTAAGTAGTGGACGGGTATAATTTATCTACATGCTTGACTGACCATGCCAATGTGCTATCTTTTTTGACTGACACCCAACTCTATTGCGTGCGTATGCTAAAGGAGAAAACAATGCTTGATGGTTAACACAAACAACTATACACACTTCACTAGGACTACAAGTGTAGGCTCACTAGGTATATCTGACCAGGTTGTTGGTCTGAAATTCATGATTTGTGATTTTGGGCACATCGGCACAATTTAGGCCATGTCGTGCCTGCTGAAATTCATGAACACATACATCCGACCACTATACAAGGCAGGTTGCACTTTACTTATGAGATTTACATTAGTAACTAGTTAAATATGTACTAACATTATTTACATTGAACTTCCTACACACATCTAAGACTAACCCTAACCCTAACCCAGTTGGTGGCATCGTACATACACACAGACACACTCATACTATACAGATTTTTAGAAAAACTGTTAAGCTTGAATAAATCAATCAGTAACAGAATTTAAAACAATAAGGTATATAAAAGGAAAAAAAATAAAACCAACCAATATAGGTATGTTATTTAACAGTTTCGTAAAATGTTCAGCAACACAAGCTATTAACAAGAAACTTAGGTATCCGGCTCCGGCCCCGGCCGAATATCAAATTTTACTATCCGGTCATATCAGGCCCCGGCCGGATATCAAAAAGTACAATCCGGTGCACCCCTAGTTGAAACACACATCCCTGTTTTCTGGTCATGTGATATCAATAACTTTGATTATAAAAAAATGATGCAGTTAACAACGATTTAGTCAGTCTGCATTTGAAGAGGGTAAAGTAAGATGTTGGTAGATGTCATGGGATTAAATATTTGCAGTTGAAACTAGCAGCATAATAAAATGTTAACCTTTTTTTGCTAAAAGCTTCTATGCAATATTATGAATGGGATTGTTACTAATCTTTTTGTGAGCCACGTGGTGGTGTTTAATTTCTGTTTCTAGTGGGGTCTGATTAGTGAGTTATGTCAACATTTAGTGGTTTTAATCAATTCATTTGCGGCCACCAATAATTTTTGAACTGCGAGAACATCAAGTACACCCTTTTTATAGTCTTAAGACTTATTATTGAGATAAAAAATCGACAGTTAAACCTATATAGATCTTAAAGCATTAGGATAACCAACTCTAGAAAAAAAAATCTTTCTCCACACCCTCTCTTGACCATAAAGTAAATAAACTGTCCAAATGATTTTAACAACCTGGTCATCTAGACATAAACTACACATGTAGGCCTAGTGTACTGTACGTGTGTAGTCGATGACTACCCTGCATTTTTTTCATTATGCATTATGCAATAGTCTTTGCTTAATGTGGAATGGTCAGATGAGGCATGGTTAGTCAAGCATGTTAATTACACTAGAATAGTCACACACCCTCCCAGCCCAGAAAGTAAATAGATGGAGTGTCCGACTGATTTTAACAACCTGGCCGATAGACCTACACATGTAGGCCTATATAGTATACTGAGTGTGTAGTCCATAATGACAAAACCACCTTGTTTTTTTCTCATGCACGTTTAAGGGTTATACAATAGTGTTAGTTGTATTTTTAGTGGTCAGACAAAAAAAAAACGTCAGCATGGTTAGTCAAGCATATAGTTTACACTATATAATAGTTATACAGGTAAAATGTTTCTTAAAACTCCAACAATTTTGTTTCTATTTTATTGGTTACTAGATCTATTTTTAAACTCTAATTTTATGTTATTTAATGAGAATCTAAACTTTTCTGTTATATAATAAGTTAATAATTTTTTTTAAAAGTACCATTCTTTTCTAAAGGTTTTAATTGAAGGCAAAAAAACAAGCACACATAATTATTTAGACATCTTTTTTTTTTTAATTTTATTGTGCATTAACGTTTATGTAATTTTACTTATTTTATTATGGATAAATATTTCTAGTTCAACCCCCCCCGGCCCAAAAAAAAATAAGTTTGTTATAGTTTAATTAATTTCTTTTAGTTTAGTTTAACTATTTTGAAATTCATGATAAACTTTTAGTTTAACTACTTTATTTTAGTTGAAAGCTAGTTTTAGTTTAACTTTAAAAGTTAGTTTAGTTCCCATCACTAGATGTATGTGTACATGTATTTCAGACCATCATCTGGTCAGCTTTACCCATGTAGAGATGTGACTTGAAGTCCTAACACCTAATTAAGATTTACTACCAAGTAAGCAAACCCAGTTCCCCCAGTGTAAAACATGCTGACATTAATTGACTTAATATGGTTACCTGTCTATCTATACACTCAATGTTATGGACTAAACACATAAAATGGGGCCGGATCGTTCAACTCTACCTCTGAAGATATACTAGCACAGCTAGACAGACGTTTGGTCAGTGTGAGTAGTTAGCTAGCCCACTCAAATAATGAGCCCACCATTGAAGTTATCTATGTAGTGCGCATTTTTAATATGTTTCATTTCTATTTATATTAACATGCATTGTCTTTGTAATAAAAGTTGTTTGGTGCATACTCATATATTTTTAAGCACATCATTTTATTTTAAATATAAACTTTAATATATTCAATAAAAGACATATATATGAAGTCAAGTCCACTTTAAACATATTAACAGAAATGTAGGTACTACTATGCATTTTTTACTATCAAGCCAACTGTTCTGTAGTAATCGGCCAGGGACGAATATGGCTGGATAGAGAAAAATGGCTGATTATTCTGCCAGGGCCAGAGCTACAATCTCATTCATCCCTACAGCTAATCCAAGTTGGAGATGTCATAGACACAATTAACCAATCTAACATCCCAGACAATGGCAGTTGTTGAGACCACTTAAACTCACAGCAGAGGGCATAGACCAAATGGACTGACTTTGACAACTAGCTTTCCTTCCAACTGGAACTGCTATTCTCTTCTTCCCTTATAGATGACTAAATTTCTTAGCATCTTTGTTAAAAGCACCCAGTCCTAACACTTTTCTTTCCATATCTTTGGAGTTATGTGGTAAGTGAGGAGCTAAGGCTTACATTTGACTGCTTACAGTTTTTGTAAATATGATAAGGTATATTATTATTTTTTGTAATAGCTATTATGAGTAATTTCTCTTCCTGGTTTATGGAGATTTAAATAAACACTAGCTGACAGAGGCGTAGTTATCTATGTGCGCGTGGTGTGAGTGTGGGCCGCAAGGGGCATCAAGAGATAAGGGGCATCACAATTTACACCATTATGTGGTAAGTTCCTCAAACTTTACCGTAAAAACTACACATTGTACATATATGAACAAACACAATTTACTGTATTTGCAATGTACAAATTTATATCTTTGCTACTGTATTTATCTTGTGTATTTTTCTTAAATTAAATGTGAGCTTGAATCAAATTTACTAGATTTGCTTGAAGATCTGAAGACAAAACACATTTAGATGCCCAGTTTCTTATCAGGATCAAGGTGTTACGCAACAATAAAATAAATTCTTAATTTGTTTCCACTGCGTACTCTTCTCAAGATCAATACTATATCTGCATGTAAATCTAATGATGGATTAAATAAGTGATGGAAACAATTGCCAGAAATTAAAAACTTCAGGACAAGCGGAGCTCACATTCTGCCCTCATTTCATTGTCTCCAAGTAGGGAACAGAATTGACAAAAAAGCTTAAGATTTGATTAAGAGGGGGAAAAGTGGCCATCGCATATGAGTACTGCCACAAAGTGATGGCTGCCTGGTCATGCTGAACTGCGCGCTGGAATGTCGTTTGGATTTATCGATGGTCGCGGGTTCAAACCCTGCTCGCTCCCATCCCCCGTCGTCCTGTGGGAGGTTTGGACTAGGAAGTAAACTATCTTCAACTCTGAAGGAACATCCGAAACATGCAATACAAACATTTTGCATCTTCCTGTATCTTGCTAATGAGCTCAACAATCTCAATTTCAAATCAGGTCTCCGGATCTTCATCAATCAAGGCTTACTGGAGACACTTGTAAGTATCTCCTTGCTACCACCAAGTTTCGCCTATAATACCACTTCCAGACACCAATGTAATTACTGAAGGGAAGCAAGTCAATAAGGTAACGATGTTTATTTACATGGAGGACATCACATCTTCATCAGATCTAGACTTGGGTGAAAATCGTCTTCCTTCTAATGTCACTTCTCAGTATGGTTTCTGGCAGTGATCGACCTCCAACTGAACTGTCAAACCTCCACTGCACTGTTTCTTTTCAGGACGAAAAGTTTTGAGAAGGGGGCAATGCTACAACCCCGCCATTCTAGATAGTGCAGAAGGTGCGCACTGCCAGAAACCAGACTGAGAAGGATATTGACATTAGAATGAAGGCAATGATTTTCACCCAAGTCAAGAGCTGATGAAGATGCTGTGTTCAAGGCAGACGTTGTCTTATGTATTGTGATGTCCTTGTGTAAATAAACATCATTGCCACGTTGAGTTGCCTCCCTTCAGTTTAGTACAATATATATATATATATTTTAACTGTCAATTTTCTAGGAAAAATCATTAAAGCTGTTTTCAAGATACCTATACGTCCAGGATTTTCTCATGAAGAATTTGCAAGCTTATTAGAGGAATTGAGCAAAAGAAAGTGATGAATCAGATTTTTAATCCTTTATTAGATGTATTGAAAAAATGAAATGATGTAAGACTTGTAACTGTAGGCCCATAATACCTCCCTTGATATTGATTTTTAACTTTCAGGTTTTACAACTGAATAAAACTGATGGGGAAAAAAATGCCCAATCCTTATTATTTTCATAAGACTGACTAGTAAGGTTTAGCAGATGCTATTCAATTATAAGAGCTTTTAAAACAATTAACAATTAAACTATCATACAGGTAACACCTACCATAGACTTGAGGCAAGAGTTTACGATCAGAGCAAAATTTTGTTCCATTATTGAAATAAAAGCAAACTCTCAACCATTTTTTTCCATAGAGTTCGGTATCAGGTAAAATGACAGAAAGATGACACACTTCTTCAGTAACATTATGCAAATAACAGTTCTTCACCCTGTCCTCTTTTTTAGCTTTGATAACACAGAGCTGCAATATATTTAGTTATACATAGGTATTATTTAATGTGTATTATGTAACTGAGAAGAGAAGGGAAAAAAAAATACTCATAGGCATTCATGCTACTTTTTATTTCTATAGTGTGCTAGCCTCTCCATTCCATAATTTAGCACATAGGGCAGAGGATATCTATGATAAATAGAAGTATCAAATATTAGGCACAAAAAAAGTTTCTAGCATGGTCATGCCTGACATAAAAACCCTACTACAATAAACAAAAAACCTCAATTAAATCAATGCTAAAGTCACCGAAAAAATCAAAAGGGCAGTCAAAAAGGGAGAGGGTTGAGGTTACCCCCCCCCCAACATAAGAAAATAATAGCTATACAGTTGTCAAATTCCATTAGTGTGACCAAAGGGGTTTTGAGCTTCAGTTAATCTACACTTTGAGGTTTAACACTACCAAATATTAAACATTATACATATATATCTGTTGCTCTACCTGTCTCTGAGATACATTTACAGAGTGCAGTGAATAGTAGATTTTTTTTTTATTTGACATGTGGTTTTAGCAAGATATTTAGCTGTAAGCATCTCAGAAAATAAATTAAGTTACAAATACAGGGAAATAGTTCTAGGCACCTGTTTTCACTTAACTCCAGAAAGAACCTATTTTAGGCTAGAAAAGACATTATCCATAAAAAATGAACGGACTCGCTGTAATGAACATTTATTACATAAATGTAGTGTTGACCTCCTCACGTCATAGATAACTATGGTTCAACTCGTAGAGCACTTTTTTGTGACTGAGGAGCCCAATTCTTGAAAGACATTACCGTTCACATGAATTGCAGGTTAAGGTGGCTTAAGTGGAAAAGGAGCCAGCCCTTTTTTCATTTGAAACCCTCTTCTTCCAGAGCTGAGGTCAATGCTTTTTTTTCAGTCCAAAGCTCTCATCGTCACCATCTCTGTCCACATTGTGCGGTCATATCATTTCAATGTCCACTGCTTTGTGATTGTGTTTCATTACATCCATCTATCGGAGGAGGAATGACCAGTTTTTATTGAGCCAGTATAGAGTTGTCTATAAAGGAAGACTTTTAGGATACGATTGCCCTCCATTCAGCCATCAAGACCAAGCCAGCACAGGTGGCGTTATCTGAGGTTTGTATAGATGATGGGAAGACCTGTCCAAGCAAGTATCTCATTGTTACACACCTATATCTTATATAAAATAGACGTTACTTCAAAAAAGAAGATGATTACGTCCTACACATCATGCATTCGGTCATGCATATTAACCAATGACTTAAATTCTGCCAAGTCACTGGTTTTTCTGGCTAGCTCAGGCAACCCATTCCATGCTCTAATAGCACTAGGGATGAAGGAGTATTTGTACAAATTTGTCCTAGCATGTGGGATGAGGAATGTGCCTTTATCTTTGTGTCTTTCTGAGTATTTTATTAAATTTTGTTTTTGTATTTGAAGATTATGGTTCAGTGTTTTATGTATAATTGCTACTTTACTTTTGCGTCTTCTGTCCTGAAGGCTTTCTAAATTTAGTGATTTTACTAATGGTGTTACCCAAGTCAAATGTGAATATTCGTTTGTTATGAATCTCACTGCTCTATTTTGTGTCTGTTTTGCTGCCCTTTACTTTAAAGAACAATCAGAGTGAAATGAATTTAGGTTTCTCTTTTGCTTTGCATAGGTAGTCTATGACTCACAGTTACCACTGACATGACAAAATGCAAAAAAACAACTAGCACCTAGACAGTAATCATTAAATACACTCCATAACTTAGTTTATAATTTCTATAATTCCATTTTTTTTTTATATAAATATAGGGATCAAAAGTCAAGGGGATTAAATGATTAAAATTTTTTTTTCATGATCAGAAAATAGTAAAATTATATTTTCAATCATCAATCTTAAATAAAAGTTTATGTCAATGAACTTTCCTCGACAAAATTTTAAAAATAGTTTCTAAGTATTTATTAGTAGTATTATTTTATTTTAAAATAAAAAATAAGAAGATGGATAAAATAAAATTATTATAAGCACTCTGTGAGAGTTAAAATGATGATACAGACTAAATAGAGAGAAAGATAGCACAAACATAATAGAAGCCAAATGCTAAAAAGAAATTTGTACTAAATATATTATAGTTGCTTTAATGGCTAGCAAAATAAGATAATCTTGTCCCATAGGTATTAGTGGTCAAAGATTTTTTTTATAATAATAATTTTACTATCAGTGATGATGATACTTGTAAAAACTAGTGTTAATAGTAAATCTGCACTACTTAGAGCTATTGTTTAGTCCTAAATTCTGAGGTTACCTTTCCAGAATAATAAAAATGTGTCAATATGTTTTAATAAAGAAAAAAGTTTAATGCAAATTGTTTGTTTCTCTTGTTTTGAGATTTTTAAAAATGTTTGTGTGTACTTACCCTATCTTCCTTCTTGAAATCATCCTCTATGAATAATTCTATGGTTCTCAATAACCCAGTTAGATTTGCAACAATTTTTACATTGACATTTTCTGCAGTTAACATTCCTAAACATGTATCATGATCTTCATTTTCTACAGTGACCAGTTGAAAACTGTCTGAAATATATTTATCATGATTTAACATTTTTTTATCTTTGAAGTTTGAAAAAGTTCTAACAGAATTTGCATATTATATGTATATATCTATCTATATATCATTATATATATATATATATATATATATATATATATATATATATATTATAAGTAAAATATTTTATCTATTTAATAAATACACTAGTGAATCATATTAGTTCAATCAATAACTTATCATATAGGTTGTTTATTTTTAAAAAATGTCAAATTTGAAATTTGTCGCTTATACCTTTTTTTTATATTTAGAAATATTAACAAAAATTAAACATTTGCAACTTTAGCAAGTTCAATAATAAATACCTCCAAATCCCAGGAACATTACAATGAGCAAGTATCGGTATTTGAATTCCATCTACTGTTTCTGTAAGTTTTGTTTTTTTAATCTTTCAAAAACAAAATGCAATTCGTTAGTAAAATTGTTTTTTTTTAATTATATGGTCCATAATTAACATGACATTTTTTTTTATTAATTATCTTTCAATATAATTATATAATTACTAGCAGTACACATTATTCATTTATAAGCAGGCCACATTTAAACCATCAATGTAACATACTTTTGTAGCCTGTGAATTACAGTATCTGTAACAATGAAATTTTATGGCCCACTCTCTCGTTCGTTCTCTGGAACCGCCATTTTGTTTTGTTTTTTAAAAATAACATCATAATTTCTCAGACATAGACTTGACTTGATTTGGAAAGACCTGCATCACAATGAGCACTTAACACATACAAGCCTTTCTATTTTTGGCCCTCTCTTATCCACCCCCCTCCAACAACGAATACTCTAATACTCTATGACTTTTATTCAGCTTCTCAATTCAATCTATATTATATTTTGACAGTGGTCCCCCCCCCCCTTATTAGTTTTACTTTTATTTTTTTGCATCCTTTAAATTTAATGCAAGCAATGTATTGTTTTAGACACTGCATACATTTCTTCACACCATCAGTTTTAGGCCTAGATTTTAAAAATGCATTTTTTGAAGGGCTTAATAGTACGCCACATTTCCGTTCCACTGTCTACATTCATTTTTGTACTAGCCATATATTACCCGCGAGTCTTTATTTGCATATCACTGATATAGTCACTAACATATTGTATAAGAAACAAACAAAATAATGTATGTACAGTGAATGCGCGAATGTAAAAATAGAATGGAGCTATTAAAATAGCTAATCGATCTAAATCCTTTTTTTAAATAACAAATTTGCTTGTAAGCCTTGATCTATATATTTATATTTAGGGTGACCTGACAAAACAGCATGAAATTTACTGACTAAATAGCACATACTTGTATATAATGTGTAAACTGTAAACCATATCTTCTTTGAATGCCCCTCCCTAATCCACCTTAGGCAGACCCTACTTCCACTACAGCCCAACATAACCAACAACCTGTATGGCAGTGCTGAACAACTGAAGAAAACAGCTCACTTTTTTTCATTTGCACAGTCTGCAAAAGAGCTCACAGCTCAGCAGCAATAAAGCTGGCTAGAAGAAGAAGAAGTATATAATGTGTAAAAAAACAACAGATTTTAGTAAGTGAAAGTCCTAGGCAGCATTTATTGTAGGTTTCCATTATCTTCTTCATTATTAATAGATATAAAAGTATGCCACATTTGCAGAGAAAAATAGTATTTTAAAATGAAAATTATAACTCATTCTCCTTTTCAACAATATTTAAAATGCAAAATTTCCTAAAAACTTTTTTTTAAAATGTGGCTGCCTACTTTTACCAACACTTTTCAATATCTTCCTTGAAAGGGTAATGGAAGATGCTCTAGAGGGCTATGCCAGTACTGTAAGCATTGGAAGAAGAAGAATTACTAACTTGCACTTCGCAGATGACATTGATGGCTTAGCAGGGACAGAAAAAGAACTAGCTGACTTGGTGATGCGCATCAACAAGACTTTCGCAGCATATGGCATTCAAATAAATGCCAAAAAAAAAGTATGACCAATAGCCAACAGGGCTTTAAAAGAGGCATCAGTATTGGAGGTGAAAAGCTGACTAGTGTTAACAGATTCAAATATCTCGGAGCCATTGTCTCAGATGAGGGAACTAAACCCGAACTACAGGCCCAAATCGCACAGTCCACAGCAACCCTTTCAAAACTTCAAAAAATATGGAAAGACAAGGGCTTAGCACTCGGCACCAAAAATAGACTGATGCGCTCCTTGGTCATAGCCACACTTTGCTTGTGAGTCTTGGATGCAGACTGCAGAGCTAGAGAGGAAGATCCTAGCCATGGAAATAAAATGCTACAGAAGGATCCTAGGTGTCACATTTAAACACTGCATCACAAACCAAGAGATTAGAAACAGGGTTACTGCAGCGATTGGACCCCATGATGACCTGCTAACTATCGTAAAAAAATGCAAACTAAAAATCAATGGCCATATCACAAGATCTTTGGGGCACGCTAAGACCTTCCTTCAGGGAACATTACCAGGAAAAAGAAGAGGCAGATAGAGAAAGTGATGGTAGGACAACATTAAAGAATGGACAATCATGCCATTAAATAAGGTTCTAACTAAGGCTAAGGACAGAGAGGAATGGAGAAGAACTGTCTATGAATAATTGGAGCCCCAACGGTACAACAGACTAAGGGATAAGTAAAGGTAAAAGTAAAAAATGCTTATAAAAACAAGCATACAAAATATTTTATTATTAACACTTTAATTTGCGTTTTAGGGAAACTATAAAGTTTCACGATCTCAAAGCCATTCAAGAGAGGGGTTTCCCTGACAACAAAGGTTGACGAAGTCTGGCACATTTTAAAAGCTTGTCTTGACCTTTGAGTGGTCTAGTAAACATCAAATATTCCTTTTAACAATGTCACGCTGATAATCTGTCTAGATGTGTGGGTATATCTCCAGAGGTAGACATGAGCAATCCCCACCTCCTTTTGTTTGTTTAGTCCTTAGCATTGAGTTCACAGATGAACAGCTGACCACATTAAGCCAGATGTCAATGTGTTGACACTGTCTAGAGGTCACATCCTATGAGGGAACTGAGTTTGTTTACTTGGAGAAGAATTTTTATTAGGGGGCAGGACTAAAAGTCATATCTCTATAATGTTAATCTGGTATGAGTTTGTTTATTATGAGATTGGTTGTCAATCAAGGGTCAGGACCACAAGCCACACCTTTTATATTATTCATTTTTGAATTAACGTCTATATTATGTAATATATGATGCAGAAAATAAACCTAAGCGCCCGAGGCTGCATCAGATCGAGAGCCTTCTAGCTTGCGTTTATGTTGGCAGTATAGCTGTACTGATCTGAAAACTCCCTGATTACAGTGCGTGTAGCATGTCAGCTTTAACGCCCAACTTTGTGCTTGCTTGCTTTCTCCTTTCTACAATCTCACATTATATCACTTGTTTGTTGACAAATGAATTATTGCCTAAGGACACTGATATCTATGCAATGCTGATGAAGAAATTACAATTCACTTCTAAAATTAAAATTCAATATAAATGACAATTATTCAACATCTGATCTGTTACTGATGTTCAAATGGAGTTGCAGGAAACAATAGATTTTAAAAAATTGTCTTCAACAGTAAAAAAGAATGTAAACATAGGAGGCACACAGTGGTGTAACTAGGGTGGGGGGGGGGGGGGGGGAAATCTGAAAATCCCACTGGGCCCAAATGAGTGTTTGTCAATTGATTAAATTAAATATTACAAAAAATGCAGGGGCCCGGCCCCCTAAGAAATCAAGCCCACCTCGCCCCCAAATGATGGAAAATTCCTAGCTACGCCACTGGAGGCACAACAGAGATGTGGCTGTATTTAAATATTTTAGTAGAATTCCAAAACTGTGGTCAAAAATGGAATTATGTTTTGGCTTGTCCATCAACATGCATGGTTAACCTAGATCTAGTGCGTAACAAACTAAATGAATAAGTAAAGAAATAGACTGGATGTAGCAACTAGAGGAGACCTTCGCCTTGCTTTAACTAATTTGAAGCTTGAAATTTCTAATATTATATTGTCAGACTGCAGGAAGCACAACGTTCCCATTAGCTTTTAAATTTCTTTTTTTTTTTTTAGCTAATTCAGCAATAATAATGTTTCTATAAAAAAATAAAATTAAATACAATTAAACCTAAAAACAATATCCCCTAATATTCAAAAAGAAATTGAAAGAAAGTCATGACAATGAGATTAATTTTTGTTTGTCATCACTGCAAATTATTTGACATAATTTTTGTATAATAATAATTTTCGGCGGAGTGCAGTGTTTTACATAACTAAGCAAACCCAGTTGCGACCTGCATATTTTTCCGAATTTTATGCAGACAAAGCCGTTGTCTGCTGGCAGTCTATAAAAAAAGTTTTCTTTCCGTCTTTTCCAACATTGCATAGAAATATAGGCTGCATGTGGCACCACTTGAGGGTGACACCTGGTGCATTGTGCCCCATCACTATGCCTTTGATTATGTATATCTATATATAAATATATATATATATTATTATAAATGTATATATATATATATATATATATAATATATATATAATTATATATATATATAATATACACACACAGTGCTTTTTTGTAAAAAAAATTGGGTAACTTTAAACTACTTAATAATAATAAACATTAAAATATAAGGAAAATTCACCGTACCTGTGCGTACCATCACAAAAAAAAACATTGCATAGGTTTGTGAGTGAACTATAGATATATATTTTTTGTTGATATTATATGGCTTCTTTAAGATATATATTTATAGATCTAGATTATATATTGTGATGATATGTCTATCTGTCTTGTAGTTTAAGTTAGTGATGCCTGTCTCACTGTCTGGTTTCGACTGAACTCACTCATTCTAGATTCAAGTCGCGTTAAAAATCTTTAGAGTCAGAGGTCACAGGAGAAGATTAATTTCCAGGTTAAAGTTGAAAGGGTGTGTCCTATTTCTTTCCAGGAGAACCGGTTTTGGTACACATAGTCGAGTGATCATGCAGGGCACGGGTGGAGTGCTAGTCAGACTGGCTCCTCTGGAAGTAATAAAACTTTATTGGACATGGCCTTATACACATGTTAAATCTGTTAACATTGAAAATATCTACTAGACACTAGTACAGTACTTTCCAAAAGTTTTTAAAAAGTTTTATTTTATTTTTATTTTAGTTAACTTGTTTCTATATGTGACCACCCATTGGTAGACTAATTTGATTGCTTGGACTTCAATAACAAATTTATTGAAACAATTTTATTTTGTTGTATTGCGATAAATAATAATTTTTTGATAGGGAACCAAAATATTTCCTAGTGTTGTATTAGTTTTTTTTTTCTTAGATGTCTTAATTGATAAGTATTAATCTTAGATCTGTATCTGGTATGTGACATTCAGAGTTAAACAGTGAAACCATATATTGTACCAAATCTAGTACCATTGTTAAGAATCTAAATTATCTCTCGTAAAAACACTGAAAGGATTGTGGAAAAAAATACTAGTATGTCTGAGCTAGCCAGCAAAACCAGTGATTGGCAGAATGCATGACGCGTAGGACGTAATCATCTTCTTTTTTGAAGAAATGTCTGTATTATGTAAGATAATATTTGTTTTTGTTAATAAGATATCAATAAAATGGGTATGTTAATGAAACATCTAGACCGCTATTAAGCAAATATGGGTAGGTTGAACAAGACTACATGATGGACATGAGTGTAAAAGAAGGCCTACATGTTGAAAGTAAAAATGTTACCTATAGTAACGTGAGGTCCCATTTAAATGTTTCAGCTTGCTTGTAGGGTCTCTTTTTTCTTTTAAGTATAATTTTTTATCACATACTGTCCTCACAAAATATTAACAACAAACAAACAAAAATTAATAAAGAATTTCGGAATAGGCCCGATCTCTAGCAATTTTTTTGTTTTTGGAAATATCCAGTGAATAATTTGTCTGTGAATAATTTGTCTGTGAACGAATTGTTAGTGAACGATTTGTCGCGTGAACGATTTGTCGTGAACCAACTGTCGGTGAACAAGTTGTCGGTGAACAAGTTGTCTGTGAGCGAATAGTCCGTGAGCGAATAGTCGCGTGAACGAATTGTCGGGTGAACGAAATGTCTGGTGAACGAATAGTCGCGTGAACGAAATGTCGTGAACGATTTGTCGGCGAACGAAATGTCAGTGAACCAATTGTCGTGTCCCCAAGGCGGACATATTATTAGTAAAAATAGGATTACTATGCACGCTTTATGTATACTTACCATAGATCAGGGGTTCTGAATTTGTGTATCGCGACCCCCTAGGGGTCGCCAAAGACCATCGTAAAAATTAATTGTGTTTGACTATTCTTCTATTGCTGTATATGTATGTGTGTGTGCGGGGAATGGTTGCACAAAGAATGGCTCGCGGCAGAGTGGGGGACTGTAAAAAGGAGTCGCATAGCTTAAAAGATTGAGAACCGCTGCCATAGATTTGATAGATGAATCAGTTTTTATTTCATGAAAATATAACGTAAATTTCTTTTCTTCTTTTTATCTTTTTGTAAAATCTCTAACTGTGAATGTGAAAAATGTTCTCCCCCCACCCTCTTGTTTTTTCGTGGGGTGACTTCTTATTTTATATGATACAGACGTAACTTCAAATAAGAAGATGATTACGTCCTACGCGTCATGCATTTAGTCATGCACATAAACCAATGACCAAAATTCTGGTTTTCCTTTCTAGCTCAGGCAACCCATTTCATGCTCTAATAGCGCTAGGGAAGAAAGAGCATTTGTAAAAATTTGTCCTAGCATACGGAACGATGAATGTGTCTCTGTCTTTGTGTATTTATGAGTATTTCATTAAGGGGGCTGCACAATGAGAAAATAGTCGATTTTGCCCCAAAAATATAGATTTTTTGTTTTTGTTATTTTAGAAAAATGTATGTAGTATGCCAATTTTTAATAAAACTTTTAAATATCT
Source organism: Biomphalaria sudanica (assembly GCA_036873155.1). Classification (NCBI taxonomy): domain Eukaryota; kingdom Metazoa; phylum Mollusca; class Gastropoda; family Planorbidae; genus Biomphalaria; species Biomphalaria sudanica. Next base: position 5,296,286 of record JAZGLO010000933.1, on the reverse strand, counting down.
ATTAATATTTTATGATTATAATTTGACTTTTAATAAGTGGAGAACAAACCAAAAATGAAGTCTTCGTCTGTGAGCTTACTTTTTAAAGTATTCTAGAGTATGAAAACCGTATTGTAATCAATTTGATCTTGGTAACGATTTAAAACTTTTTTTTTTCGCTGAACATGCATGTGACATTAGTTTTATAAGCTATAAATAACTTTCACAACTATATGGTTCCGGGTTTGAACTCTGCCGACTGCTATCCCCTGTCATCTTGAGGGATATTTGGGCTATGATCTAAGAACATTTTGACATGTACAGCAAGCAAATTATTGCAGTACTAAAAGATGGCTGCCTTATCCTGTGGTATGAGCTCCATAATGTTGTCCACTTCCATCCTCTGCCGTCCTGCGAGAAGTTTGGACAAGGACATGTAATCTTCAATTCTATAAGAATGGTCCAAAACTAACATATTTTAACAAGGAAAGGTATTTTATTTGTGAAAAATAAAAAAATTAGTGGCTTTATGTGGAAAATTGATGCTTAAAAAAGAAGCACCGAAGAGACTTTATGGAGGGTCCAACTCATTAAGATAGCTATTTAAATTGTTAAATTTTAGTTTTGTATACTTAAATAATCATAATCTTTCATGAAATATCACTTTTGATCTGATTTTTTGTGTTTATTAAATAAAAAATTCATTGGAAATACTTTAAATGCAGTTTTCTCTATTATTGTTTTTTTCCAACTGATTGTCAATAAACATTTCTTAAAATCACAACAACTAATAGGGTTAGCAAGCTAATTTTTGGAGCGCAAATGAGGAATACAATAATACAGACCCTAGGCTTAAAAAAATGTACTGTGAATGATAGTTTCAGAAAAAATAAATGATTATTTTGTAAAAAAAAAAAAAGGCACTAAAATTGGGTCATGTTTTTAAAAAAATCACAAAAATAAAATAAACATAATAAGTTAATTAAAACTAGCCTAGGGTCTATAAAATATTTGCACTTTTCACAAATGTATTTAAAATCAGTATTGGTTTTATAGCTTTTTAGATTTTAAGAGATTTATGAAGGCCTTTTCTTCCAAGATGGTTTGGTGGAATTAGTCCGGCGATCGGTCCGTTTGCACTTCCCGCTGGGGACGATGGCCTGTGACACCTAGGGGTAAAGTCTTAGAGCCACAACGTGGTAAATATTTTGTTAGTATTGTATAGACAAAGTAGAAAACACCAAACTGTGGGAGATGAGTGGACAGAAAAATATAGAAGTGCAGATCTTAGAGAGGAAGTGGAGATGGATTGGTCACACCCTTAGAAAAGATACCAGCAACAGAGCTAGGCAAGCCTTAGAGTGGAACCCCCAGGAAACAAGACTCAGAGGAAGACCAAAAAGAACATGGCGACGCAGTGTACTTGAAGAAGCAGAGAAGACCGGGAAGAGCTGGAAAAAAAAAACAACAACTAGCAAGAGACCGTGGAGAGTGGCGTGTTTTTGTCGAGGTCCTATGTTCCATGAGGAACTCAAAGGAGTGATGATGATGATGATGATTGTATAGTCACGTTGACAGGCACAAGCAAGAACCAAGGCTTAAGGAATTTGTGGAAGAAACAAATATATTTAATAAAGAATAATTAAGATGAAATACAATCGATGAGTATGGGGGGGATGTACAAGATGATTTATAATGACTTATAAGACCCTATCATTACTTGGATGTTGCTCATAAAATTCGAGTATGGTTTGCTTATTCGGTTGTCTCTCACTTATCTGTATCCAAGGTTCTCCTTCGGGGTTGGGCGAGTTGAGGCTCCGTTGTTCTGGCATGTATGCTTTCGCCATGAGACAGACAGTTTTAGAAAATAAAAGCGGCATACAATGGACACTAACACAACATTTAGAGGACCTGTATTTCGCCGATGACATCTGCCTCCTTTCCCATACACAACAAAATGCTCAGACCAAACTGACCAGACTCTCAGAAATAGCGAAAAAGACTGGACTTCTAATCAACAAAAAGAAAACTGAAGTTATGAGGATCAACAACAGACAAGAGAACCCAATCCTGCTACATGGAGAGAATATCCTTGATACGGACCACTTCACATATCTGGGAAGTAGAGTTGGTAAAGACGGCGTAGCTGATGATGATATACTAATTCGGATCAATAAAGCTAGGTCTACCATTTCAACTCTTCAAACAATCTGGCGCTCTAAGGCACTATCTCTGCATAACAAAATACTAATCTATAATACAAACATTAAGTATGTCCTTCTATACGGTTCAGAAACTTGGAGAGTCACTAAAACAAATATGGAAAAGCTCCAGAATTTAGTTAACAGATGCCTACGTCGGATAATAGGAATTAGGTGGCCAGAAAAGATAACTACTATCGATTTGTGGGAGAGAACTAGACAAAAGTCCATAGCTCAAGACTTCACAAAACGAAAATGGAGCTGGATAGGACACACCCTGCAATGTTGCAAGGCAGACACTTGAATGGAACCCACAAGGAAAGAGGAAAGTGGGCAGACCCAAGCAAACCTGGAAGAGGTCAGTCATCATTGAAGCTGAGGGTACTGGAATGACATGGGAGCAGATGAAGAAAGCTGCTCAGAACCGAGTTCGGTGGAGAGGTGTGATTGCGGCCCTATGCTCCACTGGGAGTACAAAGGATTAAATAGAAGCTAACTGGGGTTTTGAATTTTTAAAGTCCTGAGATTTTTTAGTTAAAAATCCCCAACAGATGATTTTGACGATAATCATCTGCCGAAATTGAAAAACACTAAATGTGTCTCAACAAACATGGCTAAGACAGATTTTAGGAGTTAGTTATAGAGATCGGGTCTCAATCAAGGAAATCCTATGCCGAAATTGGAGTCGACCCCTTAGTAAAATGGTGACAGAGCATCGCATGAGGCTTGGCGACACACAATCATGGAGGTCCTCAGAGCAGGTGGGAAGAGGCTTCAGACATTACCAGTGAAAGAGTTTTGTTGAAACAGCTTGAAGGAAAATGTCAGAATAGCACATTAGGTTTTGGAAATAAGACTTTTAATAGCAGGGAAATGCAGTGTAGATACCTCAGAATATGCATTTTGTTGGCATTCATCTGTAGGCATGTCAAAAATATTATATTTTACATACTGCTTTAATAATGGTACCAGTTATAATCACTAGCGGATCCAGAACTTTGGAGTGGGGGGGGGGGCGATTTTTTTTTTACAAACCCTAACCCTAACACCCAATAAACCCTAACCCTAACACACAATAAACCCTAACCCTAAGCATTAACGTGAGTACAGCATATATATATATATGTATATGAGAAATAAAAAAGCAGTGTTTCTCAACTTTCTGCGAAGAAAAAAACCCAGATATGTTGAGCCCTTTCTCTTGGCTCCGACACCAAAAACGTTTTCTTGCATTTTTCACTGCAGAAACGCATTCTCCTGACATTTACAGCTCATTATTTATCAGAGGGATTCGGGGCAAGGCCCCGACGCCAAAAACGTTTTCTTGCATTTTTTTACTGCTGAAAAGCAATCTCTTGACATTTACAGCTCATTATTCATGAGCCAAAAGCGTTTTCTAGCATTTTTCTCTGCTGAAACGCATTCTCCTGTCATCTACAGTTCATTATTTATCAATGGGGATCGGAGCGAAACACGGACGCAAAAGCGTTTTTTTTGCAATCTTCACTGCAGAAACGCATTCTACTGACATTTAAAGCTCATTATTTATCAGTGGGGTTCGCCAAAAGCGTTTTCTTGCATTTTTCACTGCTGAAACCCATTCTCCTGACATCTACAGTTCATTATCATCCTATTAAAAAATGACCTTTTCAATAATGTTTCACTAGAAAAAATATTCTAATATGAATTAGAAAGGCAAATAAAACGATTTGAAGATACCCCCCCCACACACACACATATTTAGATTTAGGCTGAGAAGATAGCTGACGAAAAACAAAAATTAGAATAATAATATTAAAAAAAAAAAAAAGCTCATTTGTAAGTGATACATTTTGTCCAAAAAGCATGTTTGTAACTTTGTTTTGTTACAGAACTACAATTCAAAGCTCTAACAAAAAATTTCGGATGTGGTAGGAGAAATTAAGTGGACCAATTAGATTCTACTCTAAATATTTTTGCATTTTTAGGATTGAAGCATAAATTATGAGCTATAGTCCCAAATCTATTTAACTAGAAAAATATCAGATTGAGTAAAGGTTGGAAAATGGCGACTAGGAAAAGAATATTTGGGTTCAGAACTCATCTCAATCGTTACTCTTCTACTGAGAAATTTCGTATGAATTCTAAATTTTCCAAAGCAAAGTCGTTCTTTAAAAAATTTTGATAAATTTATGTGAAATTATATAAACTCTGTCGCCATATTTGACTATTTTGTTTTAAAACATCATGTTTTTGTCTGGAAAGGGGAGGGGGTGGTAGAATGAAAACGACTAATCCTCGCTCTTTTTATAATTTCTGTAAATGATTGCATTTGGCATTAAAGAATAGGGATTGTGTGACTCGATATAAGAATTTAATTTATAGCATATATAAAGTATATTTGTGACAGATTTTTCTTATAATTTTGTAATTTCTTAAATATAATTCAAAAAGAAAAAGTATTGGTTTGTCCGATGGGGGGAAGGCGATTGCATGTATTGCCCCTCCCACCTGGTACAACCCTTTTTCATTTTATATTTACTAATGATAAAATTTGAGATTAGAGTGTTTGTGCGACATAATATACAAATGGGTTCACATATCAATACTTAGCTTATATTATATAGATATTCAACTAATGTTGTTAACTAACTATGATTTCCCCATAAAAGTAGGACCGCCCCCCCTACACTCAAAGGGCTTAGGTGGGAATGGCAGTAGATGTATTCACCCCCTCCCCCCACGCAATCGGAAAACAGGGGAACGACATAATATAAAGATTGGTTAAAACAACAATAACGCTATTTAATCATATAGATATTTCATTGATTCTGTTAGCAAGCTGTGATTTCTACACATTTATTGGACCGGGGCGGGATTTATGCCGTCGCCTCCTACCGACCCAACCAAATCAGCCAAAATGCCTGAGGGGGGTGCGAAATAATCTAACAATAAGTTGAAATATAAATAATTAGCATACATTATTAGCATAAGTAATAAATTCGTATACAAATTGTTTGAATTCTTTACTAAAATTCGCCCCTACCGCCCCCCCCCCCTGGATCCGCCAGTGGTTATAATAGAAAAACAATCTAAGACAAGTAGAAAGTGCATACCTTTAAATCACTTTCATATACAGTGAACATAATCAATATACATGTTTGTTTGTTTGTTTGTTACAACGACATAGATTTCTTGAAGCCTATAACAGATAGTATAAAGCTAGTAAAAAATATAAGTAGACTTTGATATTTTACTGTTTTAGCTAGAAATACATATATAATTATCTGCATAAACAATGCATTGTAATATTATTAGAAGAGCTTGTAAACTTGAAATAAAAGAAACCTATGAAATGTCACAATGTAAATAGAAATCATTAAACCATTTTTGACATAATTTACAGACAATCCAGTTAATAAAATTTCCTTTTGTACAATTCTGTTTTAAAACCTATTCCATGCCATTGTTTGTATGTGACCAGACCAGAAATGTAAAGAAACTTAATATTTGTCTTTCTCAAACTTGTGTTTATTGTTTTGTCTTCCTTTATTTTTAACTATGTATTTATTAAATCATAAGACATCCTAAGAAATAATGACAGATTGGATAAAACCTCCCCAACAAATCTAGCATTCTTTGTTTCTGCCAAGGCCTTGGGCTTATTAATTATAACATATTTTTTACCATAATAATATTAATTATTTAAATGGTCAAGATTATATTATTTACAAGAAACCCCTTTGAGTCAGGCAATTGTTTGATAATTTTGCAAGAATTCACTTGTTTTGGTTATGAGAATTAATGTCTCAGTTCCAAATCACAATTTCATAAGCAATTTCATAAGCAGTGATAAATTAATTTATTTTTTTGAAAAATGTGAGTATAAACTTAGTTTCCCTTTGACATCTAATAGATTGGAGATTTTGTTTACATATAAATTCCACACATAGAAACTCCATTGTTGTGAATTGAATTATTTGTGCATTATTTTTGTTACAAATTTAATGTAAATCGTTTTGCTAGATGTTTTAAAAATGTTCTACGGTTGTATTTAGATAAAAAAATCTTTATATATGATTAGAGTTTTTGTTCATTGATTAACAATTCACAGTTATCTTATCTTATCTTATCTTATATAATACAGACGTTACTTCAAAAAAGAAGATGATTACGTCCTACGCGTCATGCATTTAGTCAGTTGGTTCAGAATAGACACTATTTTGTTTATAATTTAGCTAGCTTACTAAGGGGAGATGAATTGGTTGGTGGATTAGTTCGTTATTTTGCACTCTTCCCCCTCCTTCCCATTCTTTACTAAAAAAAATGGACACACCTGAGTTATCTTCCCTTCTTCTTCTGTGGCTTATTTAATAAATGATTAATGTACAACTGGTTTAGTGGTTTATTATTCCCACACACAGTGTCACACAAACACAAACATGGGCGGACTGGCATCACATGTTAGTATGCGTAATTCATTTTGTCGGAGAACATGTCCCGCAACGCTCTGTCACAACCTTACTAAGGGGTCGACTCCCACCTCGGCATAGGATTTCCTTGATTTAGACCCGATCTCTATAACTCTATAACTGACTCCTAAAATCCGTCTTAGCCATCTTTGTTGAGCCACATTTAGAATTTTTCAATTTCGGAGGAGGTTTAAGCTCAAACGCCCTTTGGCCATGATCATAGCATTTTGAGTGTGTATTTTTTTTTATATTGAAGAGGTATTTTCAAACCATGCTGAAAGGGGGGGGGGGGCTTAATCTCAAAAACCCTTTGGCTACCCTCATAGAACTTTGAGTGTAAAATGTTTTTTTTTAAATTGAAGAGGTGGTTGTAACTATAAAACCCGATGGAGTTTTTTTTTATACACAACAAAAACAACATTGCAATAGAAGATTATGGTTTCAGTCTCATGTTTGGGTCTCCTCAAGCCAACACTGTAACCACTCTGCTACTTAAGTTCTTGTGAACATAGAAGATTGTAGCGCTATCTATTGTTTCTATAGTCTCGTCATATTTCATGTTTGTGCTAACTAAGAGTCAGACCGACGACCGATAAAGCTTATACCACTTCAGTCAAGTGAAATTTATTTCCTTGTTCGAGATATCAATTAACATAATTAGGAATAGTTGGCGGGTAAAAGATATAGATGTTCTAATTTTCAACTTGATCCCAGATTGGAAAATGGGAGAAATAACGTGTAGAAACGTTTTACCAGGCAGACAGAGTGAGTTGTTATGAGTTTTGTAAAAAACAAAATATAATGTCTCATTGGATAACTGGATTACGAGGATTGTTCACCAACACCAAATTTATGACTAATATTTTTTGGGTTAATAATTATTATGACAATTTGTTTTCCATTTTACTGCATAATGAAAGTAGTTCAGAAATGAATCTTGACCAAAAATGATTCACAGGAAATTATTTGAAGACTAAAAGACTACGATAAATGTTCTAGGAAACATAAATTAGATATATTTCAGGTAAAAAATACTATTAATTTGTTCAGTGGGTGGGTGTCACCTGGTGCGGTCATCTCTGGGTGTCACACCCCCCCCCCTTTAAAAAATCCTTTTTTTTCCCGCTAATTTCTGAAAACGAAAGTTGACCACATAGATTGAGTGAATGTTATACACATCTATTAAATAGCAATTCTGTTGCTTCTTAATACATTTCCTACTCCAATGTATCAATGGATGTGCACTGGGTCTTTTGGATTCTAATGTTGGTATGGATTTTAATTTGTGTGGAAACGTGTATTTCAGTGGAGTTTTGTGGTAAGACGCTTGACAGTATGGACTATACACCCGCCATCTTGGAACCTAATACCGAGCCTAAGCCCAAGGCTCTAACCGAACAAATCCCTAGCACAAAACGTAAGAAGAGAGGACGTAGAGGAGGAATACGAGTTAAGTGTAGAAGAAGAGGACAACGAGGCTTCCTTCCACCCATCGTAACAGGCAATGTTAGGTCTTTACTAAATAAGATGGAAGAATTAACAGGTTGCTGTGAACATTTGTATCAATTTAGAGAGTGTTCCTTAATGTGTTTCACTGAAACCTGGCTCAATGACACGATACCCGACTCTTCTGTTGATCTCGATAAATTTTACGTTTATAGAGCAGACAGAACAATTAATAGTGGGAAGTCAAAAGGAGGAGGACTCGCAATCTATATAAACAGGGAATACTGCAACGCCAATAATGTGAACATTAGGAATAAAATTTGTGACCCTAACATTGAACTTATGTGTGTCACACTTAGGCCTTACTACTTGCCTAGAGAATTCACATACCACCGACGGCTGACACAGCGACTGCGTGGGAAATAATTTTTGATGTGCTTCACAACGTACAATCAAAACACCCGGACTGTTTGTATCGTAACTGGAGATTTCAACAACCTAAATATTGACAACACACTGCCAAACTATTGACAGTATGTCTCCCTCCCCACAAGGCAGGGTAGAACGCTCGACAAATGCTACGTAAACATTAAGCAGGCTTACAAATGTAAAAGTTTGTTCCCACTTAGAGAATCTGACCATGCATTGGTCCATCTTATACCAAATTACAAACCTAATCTTAAATATCCTAAACTACAAAGAGAGTTATAAAAACGGTCAAGATGTGGTCTGAAGAGGCTGTAGAAAAACTACGAGGATGCATTGAGAAAACTAACTGGGAAATCTTTATTGAAAACTGTCCAGACATAAACGAACTAACAGAAACTGTTAACTCATATCTATCATTCTGCGAGGAGTTAACAATTCCAACAAAAACAATACAAGTCTATGGAAACAATAAGCCCTGGATGACAAAAAAAATCAAACACCTTATTACTGAAAAGAAAACAAAGTATAAGGCTAGCAACGAAGAGTTTATAAATGCTAAACATAAACTGAGAAAAGCAATAATTGAAGGGAAAAAAACATACAAAGAAAAAATTGAGAATTTCTTTTCCAAGAACAACTCAAAACAATGCTGGGAGGGATTAAAGAAAATAACAGGCTGCGCCTCAAAACGAGAACAAATTTCAGTGGCTGATGATGAGAAATTCGCCAACGAACTAAATTATTTTTATTCTCGTTTTGACAAAGAGGATTTTGTTAATCTACACAAAGAACTTTTCAACACTCTGTCCAAAGGAAAACAAGAGCCCTATGTCCATTTTGTAACTGAGGATGAAGTGACCTTGTTATTTAATTTAAAAGAGCAGACGTAACAAAAGCTTCTGGACCAGACAAAATTAGTGGCAAGCTGATCAAGCTATGTGCGGAGCAAATCTCTTCTATCTTCTGTCATATCTTTAACCAGTCATTGCAAACGTGCGTAATTCCACTCATCTGGAAAACTTCAGAGATCATACCAGTGCCTAAGAAACCAAAAATAGATTGCTTAAATGATTTCCGCCCAGTAGCACTAACACCTATTGTTATGAAATGTTTTGAAAAATATATGCTAAAACAACTTGTAGCAAAAGTCAACAACAGCCTAGACCCTCACCAATTTGCATACAAAGTAGCTAGAGGAACTGAGGATGCCATTCTATTGCTTTTGGACCAGCTTTATTATTATATAAGCATCTCGATATACCCAAAACATACGCACGAGTCCTCTTCGTAGATTTCTCCTCGGCTTTCAATACCATACAGCCACATCTAATGATAAACAAACTGAGTAACTTAAATGTAAGCCCTTACTTACAAGCATGGGTTCTAAACTTTTTAACCCAACGGCCCCAGTATGTTAAAGTCAACAACACCAAATCGTCAACTCGAGTACTATGTACGGGTGCTCTACAAGGTTGTGTACTTTCTCCTGTACTATACACTCTTTACACTAATGACATAAGAAGCATCTATGACTCAGTTAAACTCATTAAATTCGCTGATGATACTGCCATAGTCGGTCTTATTTCAGGAGACGAAACTCAGTATCGAAGCTCGATAGAAGAGTTTACAAACTGGTGCACCGACAACTTTCTAGAACTGAATGTAACAAAAACTAAAGAACTTATAATAGATTTTAGAAAGAAAAAACATACTATACGTGAACTGCAAATAAACACTACATCTATAGAGCAAGTAAAGGCATATAAATATCTAGGTGTTATCATCAACAACAAGCTTTCATGGGAAGACCACCTTGGAACTCTGGCAAAGAAGGCAGCCCAGCGACTCTTTTTTCTATACAAACTCAATAGCTTTAAACTAAGCGGCTATGCAGAGTCTGCTAACATACGGAATAAATTGTTGGCAAGGCAACGCCTCATCTAAACTGTTGCGACGTCTAGAAAAAAACATTAAAAAAGCATCTAAAATTACACTTACAACATTGCCACATTTAAAGGAGCTTTTTGAACAAAAGTGCCTAAGAAAAATCGAAAAAATCTTGGAAGACAACGGCCACCCGCTCCATCAAAACTACGACAGGTCGTCGCGAAGTGGGCGACTGCTGTCAATCAAAACAAGAACAGAGCGGTACGAAAACTCGTTCGTACCTCACTCGGTCAGACTCTATCACCGCCACTCATTGATCAGGGAACATGAAATGCACCAAGATACCTGTGTGTAGTCGCTGAATGAACTCTTTATGCTGTCTGTTGTATTTGTGTGTATTTTTCTGTTGTGTTGTCTTTATATGAGAAACGAGTCCTTGTAATCACAACAAATTTCCGTAAGGATCAATAAAGCAGTCTTAGTCTTAGTCTGAACTTCTCCAAGGTTCCAGGCATTGAAGCTGCATTTTCATCTTTGAGCTCCAACCTCATCTTTACGCTCCAACCTCATTTTTGAGCTCCAACCTCATCTTTGAGGTCCAACCTCATTTTTCAGCTCCAACCTCATTTTTGAGCTCCAACCTCATCTTTGTACTCCAGCCTTTTGTTTGAGCTCCAACCTCATTTTTGAGCTCCAACCTTTCCTAGACAATTTAAGATTTTTTTTTGTCTTCCTTAAAATCGTATCACTTCTGAATCTGATCAGTGGGTGTGTTATGTCAGGTGTGTTATGTCAGGTGTGTTATGTCAGGTGTGTTATGTCAGGTGTGTTATGTCAGGTGTGTTATGTCAGGTGTGTTATGTCAGGTGTGTTATGTCAGGTGTGTTATGTCAGGTGTGCTATGTCAGGTGTGTTATGTCAGGTGTGTTATGTCAGGTGTGCTATGTCAGGTGTGTTATGTCAGGTGTGCTATGTCAGGTGTGCTATGTCAGGTGTGTTATGTCAGGTGTGTTATGTCAGGTTTGTTGTCAAATAAATTACAAAGGTGCTTACAGTTATTCTGACACTAATATCTTTACGTCGTTTGCTAAAACATGTATAAACTTTTTAACATAACCAGTGTTCTTACAGCTATGGGTTTTATCTACATAACATTTCCATCAAACAAAGCATTAGATTTTATTAAAAGAAATTTCAATAAATCAAAAAAGAACATAAAACTAAAATGTTATTTAACCTTGGTTAGGCCAAAATAGAATATGCATCCTCATTTGGGACCACTTAACTCAAGAAAACATTTAGAAACTGGAACATACACAAAATAGAGCAGTGAGATTCATAACAAACGAATATTCACATTTGACTAGAGTAACACCATTAGTAAAATCACTAAATTTAGAAAGCCTTCAGGACAGAAGACTCAAAAGTAAAGTACGTAGCAATTATACATAAAACACTGAACCATAATCTTCAAATACAAAAACAACAAATTTAATAAAATACTCTGAAAGACACAAAGAGAGATTCCTCATCCCATATGCTAGGACAAATTTGTACAAATACTCCTTCTTCCCTAGTGCTATTAGAGCATGGAATGGGTTGCCTGAGCTAGCCAGGAAAACCAGTGGCCTGGCAGAATTTAAGTCATTGGTTAATATGCATGACTAAATACATGACGCGTAGGACGTAATCATCTTCTTTTTTGAAGTAACGTCTGTATTATATAAAATAAAAAAAGATAAGGATCCGAAGTGGTCCGTTCATGCAAGTAAAACGATACATTTTAATATTTTCATAAAGGATATCGACTAACTACTTTATCCTACAGGATACAAAGATTTATTAATGTTATTATTATTACATTGTTAATATTCATATATATTCAATGAACTAATAAGTATGAAGATATAGATAAATGTGAACTTGGCCTAACTGATGTTATTGAATAATAATCTTATGGATCGTATAGTCTTGTAAAGTACCAATACCTCCAATTAAAAAATACCAATTACTCACCCTACTTTTTGCAATGCTCATATGAGCTCACTCTGTCTATAAGTCTGGTGAAAAGTGAAACACGTTATTTCTCCCACATCCAATCTCAGATTACGCTGAAATTTTGCACAATTATTTCTTTCACCTGCCAACACATTAATCAATTAAAAAAACTATTGTTAATTGAATATTTTGTTTGGTATCTTGATGTGATTGTATAAGTTGAATTAATCCCCATTGAGACTTCATTCATTGTTTAATTAGAGAAGACAGAAACGTCAATCATGCTCAGAGCGAAGGCTCCAGCACGCGCAGAATGAAAATCTATCGAAGCTTATATCTAACTCTAACATCACAACTAACTCTAGATCTAATTCAACGATCTCCTTTATACTTGAACACATCAACATAAAATAAAGTCCATTTGTTTCATATTTTAATCAAATATTTTTAGGCCTACTAGCTATTGTTTTATTTGATAAAATGGATAAAGGTCGATTAGCAATTTTGATAACTCCATTCATACTATGTTTACATTCCATAATCTTATGGATCGTATAGTCTTGTAAAGTACCAATACCTCATTCAAAGCCTCGACAAAGAAAACTTTAGGTGAGTGTTTTGTATTTGAAAGATCTTAAATATCATGATATTTGATTTCAAAATATTTTATAGTTTATAAGATTTAAATTAGACAGACGGACAGACAAACTACACAAAACTAATAGCTGATATTCCCCTTTCTAAGGCCGCTAAAAAAAGCGTTGTTATAATTATTATTTTACTTTTACTTTAAAGTAAAGCAACAATCAATATTCAGTCAATTCAACGTAATATTTAGATTTGGATTTTCCACGAAAAACTAAGGCTATAGTACTTAACAAAAATTTTCAAAGAAAATGTATAAAAAAAAACTTTGGTCTACTTTTAAATACATTACTTTTGGGTTAACCAGCCTCGAAATTTGTGCTATGAGTAAGTATCTAATTGTCATGTTTTGAAAAAATATATATTAACAACTGTTATATCAAAGTTATTACAGTTCACAACAATAATTTGTTCCTTTTTTTTCCTACGTACATGAATTACTGTTACTTAGTTTACTAATTACAGGTTACTTAGTGCAAGGAATGAAACAAGTTTTGGATCTTTTTTTAGTAGCTGGAATGACACTCGTAGTTCAATCTCGTAAGTATTTCATTAAAGTAGTTGAGGAAAGTGGGGTAACATTAGATACATATCTTTTAAAGAGTCATAAAACTTATAATTAATAAATTTGTATCACCTGCTATTATATAATGGACTTAGTATATAGTATATATGAAATAAACTTTCTACTAAAGATCAGATGGATTGAAGCATTACTTTCAGTGGAGTAGCTAGGGTGGGGGAGGTGGGAGAATTTGAAGATCCCCGCGGGCCTCCGCTTGAGAGGGACCCCCAAATGAGTGTCCGAAATGTGTTTTTAAATTAATTAAATATTAGACATTTAGTCATTTATTCTTGCTTTTTCACGTTGTTATGTGTTAGTGACCCTGTTGCATGTATTTCACACAAACATTTTCCGTGCAGGGTTACCCTCAATTTCTAGGATTATCGCTAACTAGTGCCGTGTTACTATCAGGAAGTAACTTGGTATATACGGTAGTTTTTTTCATCATTCTTATCATTTAAGAAGAAACCTGATAAAAGCACTGAAAACAAAGGAGACCATGATTGTGTCGAAGAAAAGTATCACTATTCAGATGATTCATACAAAGATACAGCAGTCGAAGAAGTGACTGTCTCTTAATGAGAGAAGGCGTGCTGAAGAAACTCCAGGGGGATACCTGTTACCACAGTCAGAGAACACATTTGAAGTAAATGATACAGATGAGTCAAGTGACGGTCTTCCAAAATCACTTTCTCCAAAATTGGCAACATTTCTAAACTGTGATAATCACTTTCTGAACCTGGCAGCTCTTCATTCTGCTGAGATATATTTAGCAATTGTCACTTTCTTTTTTTTTTTTTTTTAAATGTAAATGAATTGATCAACTTTTCCAATTCACCCCAGAGATGGGCCAAACTGAAAGAAGCTGAAGCCGGGAGTTTAAAAAAGAAGAGAATTACAAGGTGGTCTGCAAGAGAAGAAGCTACGTCGGTAGTTTCCTTACATCTCGACAAAATCAAGCACTTGGAGAAATTTTCTGAATCAACAACTGAAAGAATGGACAATAGAAGCAATGCACCGAATTCTCTTTATGCTGCGCAAAATTATGAATTTTTTGGTTATCTGGAATTCTGGTCAAATCTCCTGTGCCCAATTAATATATTTCAGAAGAAACTACAAACGTCTTGACTGCGCATACGGAAAGCTGCTGAAGAAATTAAAATCCTTTCATTCTTTCTGCAAAATGATGAGAAACGGACGAAACTTATCACCCAATTCATCGAAAACGCAAAAGAAGATAGTGAATACTATTGAGTTCTTGTAATCAAAATAGCCAGTAAGAAAAAAAAATAGACTTGATGGGGAGTTGAGTTCTGATGTAGGACTGTCAATAGAACTGCAATTCAAACGACAGAAGTGCTGGACAAACTTCATATGAAGATGAAGGACAGATTCCAAAAGCTGGAAAACAATTTGGACACCTTTGGGTTTCTTCTTGAACCAAGACACCTCTTAGAGTCTAAGGATGATGACACGCTGATAAAAAACTGTGTTACTTTTTCCTTTTGATAAAATACAGGCTAATTGCTTGTTCAATAATGTCATTGATGCACGAGCACTTTTCATAAAAAAAGCAGTGCCACAATCACTAATTGACATATTGATGAAGCTGACTTTATGTGGTAATGATATATGCTCAAACGTTGCAACCTCCATCCGAGTACAGCTAACTCAGGTCACTTCCATTGGGTCATGTAAGAGATTCTCAAAGCTCAAGTTTATCAAAAAACGATCTCAGAAGCACAATGACGCAAGAAAGGGCTTATTATGGCTTTAATGTCAGTGAAGTCAAAATACTAGACACTATCGATGTAAATGATGTTATGAGCCTTTGTGTCATAGAAGAAAGCACGACGTGAAGCGATATGAATTGAAATGTGTCACTTGTGCATTATTTCGCCAATAAACAACGGTATTATTAATTAAAAGAGTCTTAATGATTATTTCTTGTTAATTTTAATGTTATACATCACCAATTTGAATGTAGACATGTATTTATTAAGAACATTATCTTATGTCATGATGTTGAATATCAAAATGCAAGGGGCCTCCAAACAGGTCCCCCCGAGCCCCCAAATCACGAGCTACGCCCCTGATTACTTTAGAGTTAAAGGAATAATAAAAAAAATAGTGTCCCGTATTACCCTCCATGTTAAACTATTAATGAAAAAGGTCTTTGTTCATTAGTTCATTAATTAATTGCAGACTTAAATTTAAGACATTACCTTTATTTCAGAAATTAATTATGTGCGTTTCTTCAATGACCCAGCAGAAGAAGGGAATCCTTACTCCTTGAAAATCGTCGGAGAATTTTCCATCAACAGCTACTTTGAACTGTATTTACTAAACGGTCAAACATTGATTCTCTTCTGCTATTTGCCCAGACCATGCGACGTCACTTTTGAGAACCACTATAATGTCACCACAAACATTCGAAGTTCTCATTTTGAGATAGAATTAACTGTATATTACGTGACAAGGGCAGGGGTTCTCTCTACTGAAGCAGAATGGAACTTGGAGACCAACGACAAAGAATACGGAAAGCAAAGACAATCTTTTAACATATCTGTTTATAGTATGCTATTTTTTTGTTATTAAATAATTACATCTCTATGTTTTGAGCAAATTTTTCAATGTAAGCATCAAACATTGTTTCTTATTAAAAATAGGAAATTATTAATAGGTATGACCGTGGCTACATTCTATAAGCTCAGCTAATCTTTTATAATCTAATGTTTTCGATAATCCGACACTACCTAGGTTCCAAAATCTTTGGATTATAAAGGATCAACTGTTTAATGCATCTTTATTGGAGGCACTGCTATAATTTTATGAATACAATATTTTAATATTATTTTCAAGTAAATAATACATTTCAACTACTTTACAAATATGAAATTTTAAATATTTTGTGTTAAATATACAATTTAATTGTGATATTGCTATTTATCGAATGTCATTTTTTAAAATAATTAATTGTAGCAGACACATGTTAACGTATCTATTACAACTTTTGCTTAGATAAAGGAAAGGAACCATCATGCAATCAGTATTACAACACTGATGGGATATTTATCTCGTGCAGTATATCAGATCTATACCCAGAGATCAGATGCCATTTGACTGTTAAACATTACCAGGTTAGTTGTTTTTTTTATAGCTGGAACATAGATTACTACTCAAACTGTTCACTGTAAATATCATAAAACGGAGCAAAAATGAATATATATATATATATATATATATTGAGATATTATTATAATACCTCTATATAACTCACAACTTCGTGAAACCTAAACATTTGATGTATATTGTTGGCAAAATAATTACTAGTTCGTTGGCCACACTAAGAAAACTAAATTTGATTGTTATAATTTGTCTAAGTATTAAAAAAAACAACAACACACAAATTGGATAGAAACTAGAAAATAGTTACCTAAAACAGATTTATGTCTTCGGGTAGTCCCGCATTTTATTATGAAACCACCAGTCAGCACATTAGGAACATTATACGCTTTATAAATAAAGATTTAAAGGGCTATCATTAAAATATTATAAGGTCTAGTAGATCTAAACATTTGTTTACCTTGGATTATTACTCGTTTTTTAAACTCTCACATTCATTAGTTATTAAGAGAAAAAAATCGTAAGTTGTATAAAGGAGGTATTGTCTATAAAGAAAAAAAGTATTATCAAAATGTTTTTCTTATTTCTTATCTAAGTAGGCCAACAATGAACTGTAATTCTAAATACGAGTTAATCTCTGTTAAGGAAGGTCTATTAGGGTACTGACTTATCTACGGCAAATAGAGCGGCACTGTTGCTGAGGGGTTAAGTGCCTGGTGGCTCCTGAACTTGGGGTCCTGAGTTCGAATCTCGGTGACTGGGATTTTGAATTTCGGGATTTTTAGGGCGCCCTTGAGTCCACCAAATTCTAATGGGTACCTGACTTAAGTAAGGGAAAGTAAAGGCGGCGGGTCGTTGTGCTGACCACATGACACCCAGCTCGTTCAATTTGTGATATACAATTTTCAGTCGCATATTAGTGTGTTTCTAAGGCAATCTAAGTTCAAATGAGTCTTATTACTCTTTTGAAAGTGTAGTAAACTTTTGAAATGTAACTGATTTTGATATAACCCCAAGATAGATCACGTTCAAATAAGGTACAAGTAAAAATATATCTTTGCTTACACATGTTAAAGAGGAAAGAAGTGAATAAAGGTCAGTGAGACTGTGTATTACAAATGTTCATTTCTTTCGAAACATGGATTAATGAGATACTGTAGTCTATGTGGATTTCCATTTTATCATTTATTCTAAGAAGTTGATCTTTTCACTATGTAAAAACTGAAACACATCTAAGGTAATAAAACACATATGGATGCTAGTTAGAGAATCTTGATTTATGTCAATGAGCGTTAAAAAAAAAATGAAGAACCATACATTAGAAGAGCTTTCTGAGCATGTGTATCGTCATTCTTCGTTTAAGTGCAGCACCTATATGCATAGTTAAGAGAGAAAAGAAAATACCCCTTTTATACCTTGCCAATTTATATCAAGCACCGATTGGAGTGGGATGGGCTCAGGGATGTCCTAAAATACCGACTTCAAAATGCCAGTCTTCATCAAGTTTCGGACCGAGAACCCCTCGGTTCGAAAGCCAAGCGTTTCAACACTCTGCCAGCACGCCCGCATGTATATTAACGTTTATTATTATTATTGTTATTAATTATTATTATTATTATTATTAAAAAAATGAACAAATATTCATGCTATTACGTTTTGAGAGAAACAAATTTCATTGTGTTCCCTTATTATTATTATATCTAAATAGGAGGTGTTAATTGACTCCACTAACTTTGTTTACAATTCTGACATTGGGAATAACAAGTCTCGTTGTACCTATCATCTATCACATCTCAAGTCTGGATCTTATCAGGCTGCGATAATAGCGTATCCTAACGTGACGGGAACTAAACAAGACATGAAATATGGAACACTGAGGTCTCTAAACATTTCAATAGGTTTGTACTATCTACTATTCTTGTCTGGCAGATGAAATTTAAGTTTAAATTGAAAGGTTTCTACATATAAAAATTCATTCCTGCGAGAATCTTTGACACCCTGAATACTAGTTTAGTCACCAAACTCCCAAAGTTATGTGTGTTATAGGTCATAGTTCGTCGTTTATATCTAGGTTGTCATATTTATGCATGTAATCAATTTATAGTTTCTGTTTTGTTTTACGTTAGTCAACTTTAATATCTAACAACATCTCTATCCAATTGAATTGAAATAGTCCAAAGTAGAGTTTAGTGCGAATAACCCATTTTCATTTGCTCTTTAAACACATCTTACTAGTAGATTTAAAAAAAAAACAACGTTAGCCTTATTTCAAGCAAAAAATAAATGATATCTTTTTTAAGAAGACTATTTATGTTACAATCAATAATAAGTGGGCCTAATATTGGTTAAAATATCTACATGAAAACCAACTATTTCATTATCTCTAATAATAATAATTTAATTTAATTTAATTTTTTTTTGGGTTTATAATGACATTCATGTTTTATCATTCTACTATCTAATGTTGCAATCATTATAATTGCTTTTAAAATTAAAAACTACATTTTTTGCCAATAATTTTTCCTTTAATAAATCTTTGACTACGGAAGTAAAATAAACGTAATGAAAACACACACACACGGCTAGATTGACCTCTAAGTAATATAGGATTCACCTTTGTCTCTCTCTCTCTCCCTCCCCCCCCAAAAAAAAAAATTAGTCCAGGAAAATGTTCAATAATTTTGAATAAAGAAAATAAGTGCATCACATTAACAACATGAAGGGAGTTGGATTTAAAGGGTCCTAAAAAAACTAACGTTCATGTGTCATCTGTTCAGCTCAACAAGCAACCGCCTTTACATTTCCCCAACCAATGTCCGGTATACATTAGAGCTGGTTGGACTTGGAGGCGCCAAAAAATCCCTAAATGAAAAATCCCAGTCTCCACCAGGATTCGAACCCCCGGACCCCGGTTCGGAAGTCAAGCGCTGTATCGCTCAGTCACCATACCTCAAAAGGTCCTATATTCCCCTGCATATGAAATAGCTTAGAGCATTACCAAGTCTAATTCTGATAGTGTGGAATAAATTTTACACACATTTCTTATAAGGATTAGTTGGAATAAAACCCTTACAAAATGTACAATCGTAAACGTTAAATGTACTTGAGAGCGTACCAATTGTTAGAGATTAACTATTGTCTTACAGAAAGTTGTGAGTTTAGGCTTTGGTATCAGCATTAAATGCAATAAATGCCAAAAACTTGTAGCTCTATTTAATTAATATAAAAGAGAGAGAGAAGAAAAGAAATGGAAATTCAGATTGATTGTTCTCTTCAGCCATAGTATTTTTACTTTTCAACTTAAAAGTACTAGGCAAAATTAAAAAGGTTTAAAGATTATTAACAAAAAAATCATGAAATATTTCTGTTTAATTTAAAGATGCTATAGCCTTTATCCCACATATTGATAGATTATTTTACTCTAAATAACTCATTAATGTTAAATTTAATTAAAAGTATTTTTAACACGCACCATCCCATCCCCCACCGAAAAATAAAATCTTAATTTAGAGAATGTATAAATGTATTAGACTTCATAATATTCTAAAGATAGCTCATTTAGATCTATGCTTAGAAGACCAAAAGGAGATCCGCTGGCGAAGACAAACGCAGACGACGAAAAGAAAATCTAAATCGACCACCTGCGGGCAATGGTTATGCTTGCCCTGTATGTTGCAAAATATGTAGGTCACATCTGGGGCTCCGCAGCCACGGGAAATGCTGCATTTCTCACTGATCTTTGGACTCGAAAACAAGCCTTATTATTATTAGAAGGCTGTGCGCGAAATGTCTCTAAACATGAATTCATTAAACTCTTTAATGAATAGGCCCTACATGCGGGAATACCCTAGTACGTAATCTGTTCAAGATAATTATTTGCTAGTTCTCTAGGCAAATTAAATTTTTTTTTTTTACTTTAAAGAATTATAACGGTAAAACTAGACTTTTTTTTCTAGTGTGACCTACGAGCTAGTAATTCTTTTCTCAACATTTTACACCAATTATCAATTTTTTAGGAAAATGGAAAAGTCGTTTTCGAAAATCGCGTTCACACACCCAGAAGATTGCAATCTGAACGTGACACTTGAATAGAGGTATTGTAATAAACAAAAGTATGACCTTATTTAAAATGTATTTAAAAAAAAAACGGGAAAAGAAAAAAAAAAACAAAACAATTCTGAAATGACAAATTAATAGTAAAGTGTCATCTCTTTTTTTTTTTCTTTTTTGATAATGTTATTTTTAATGAAGAAAGAGTCCTTGTAATCACAACGCATTTCCAATAATGATAAATAAAGCCGTCTTAGTTATCATCATCATCACCAAACTCCATTTGAGTGAAGGCTTGAGAGGTTCAAATCATCTCTTGCAAAAGCCCTGCTGTTTTGCGTAGTGCATACATGTCACCATTCAGGTCAAGAATTTTTGGCTTCCCAGACCTGTGTAGACGGATTGCCTTATACTTTTTTTGAATAGTTTGTCTTATCATAATTCTATCACTAGTACTTTTTAGTTTGTTTTTAATTATTTGCAACTAGATATTCCAGAAGTGCAGTTGCTAAACTGTCCTGAGACTGTAGAAGAAAACGAAGAAATCGTTTGCCAATGCTCAGTTTCGAGTAGTGCGCTGAAATATTCGCTGATGTGGTGGGATAGTTTTACCCAGTTGAAAAGTGACAATGGAATTCTTAAGGTCAAAGCAAAACGATCAGAAAAAGGTATGAACATTATTATCATATTCATAACAAGAAAAACATTTTTAAAAAATGTATTTTTTAAAAGACAATACCTCCATTATTAAATTTCATATGTAATAAAGTATTAAAAAAATATTTATTTTTTTTTGGGGGGGGGAGGGTTCAATTCACCCACAGCTGCTAGAAAATGCATCTAGAAAATATGCTGACTACGCTATGTTGGATCTAGACCTAGATATATTCTCCAGCCGAATTTACATTTATTTTTTTTTTTTTACTTTGAAAAATCATAACGGTCAAACAAGAGTTTTACCAGTGTGACCAACGAGCTAGTCATTCTTGTCTAAGCAATATACGTCAACTATTAAATTTCTAGGAAGATCGTTAGAGCAGTTTTTTTTAAATCTCCTGTCTGCCACTCCACCCAGATTCCACGAAGGAGTGTCTTGTAAAAAGACAATAGTTTACAGAAAAATATTTCTTATGATAAAGTCACTCTTGTTATTAAAAAGAACTTACACTTTGACAAGTCATGTGTTTTCCTCTCTGATACAGGCAAAGTTTTATTCTTTTATTTTCAAATGGGCAGAGTAGAGACAATGCTTAGTTGACAGTTGTTCTTAATGTTCTTTTTAACTACTCTAAAGAATCACATAACGAGATCGTCGCTCACCGAAACCTGTTGAAAGGCCAGATTAAACATGCCCGGACATGCTAC
Organism: Biomphalaria sudanica; assembly: GCA_036873155.1. Classification (NCBI taxonomy): domain Eukaryota; kingdom Metazoa; phylum Mollusca; class Gastropoda; family Planorbidae; genus Biomphalaria; species Biomphalaria sudanica. The sequence continues at coordinate 5,274,141 of JAZGLO010000933.1, read as the reverse complement.
TATTGTCTCCTATTGGCGCACGGGTGGAAGCTATCGTAAGAAGAAACTATTAGGTCAAAGGGTAGCAAAACAAGATGCCTAAGGGGGTGTTAGAGCCTCCTCATTGCACTGTGCGGAGTTATAAAAGATGTCCCACAACCTTGTCAACAATCCAGGCGCTGTTTCTTGGCGTGCCTCAGGCGCTGTTCAGTCAAGCCGGTGAGAGGGACCTCTTTTTCGCCTTTGCTGGCATTGAGTTTCAAGAGCCTATGGCTCAACTTAAACCTTACAGTTTCAAATAGGTTAGACATCAGCGTAACTGTAATGGCATAAAAAGAGATTTTGTATTACTAATGTAATAAGTGCTACCAGGTAGAGGAGATGTAAGGTGGTACATTTGTGTTTGAAAGTCGGGATTCGCGCTATAGTTACTTTGATATGTAGGCAGATTATGTAACAACTCCAAAGGAAACATCTGACAACTCGATCATGGTATATATGTTACACATACATACATTTAGAAACTAAAGTGTATGAGAGTCAACAGAGTCGAATAATGTTGCATTGTTACTATACAGATAACTGTTTCCTCAGAACCTAAAATTTGAATGATTTATAAAAAAAAACAAAAACACTTCCATTAAATATATAGATAGACTAAAATAAACAATACATTTAATAATATTTCACAAATAGTAAACAATATAGACACACAAAAAAACCTACGAAAATAAGTTATTTTTCATGAATTTAATTATTAATTTAATTATTGCTAGACTATCTCTGTCATGCAGTCAATGAAATTGGCACAAAAAGCGCAACTTTATCTTATACTCCAAAAATAATAGGTAAGTATAACCTCACAGATGAACTGATTTGTTTTTTTTTTTGTTGTTTTTTCAATTGAATAAAATATCTATAGACAATAATTGTTTAATAATGTTAATTTTAGATAATATTTAGTTGACAAAAAATACCTAGAAGATATGTATACATCGATTATCCTTTCTAGATCTAGCTCATATGTAATACTATCGATGTGCAATAATGAGATACATGTTGTTAAAGCATTTATAAACAAAAAATTATAATTTGCAATAATTTAATAAATGTACCTATCAATATTAATAAAGTGAATTTTACATTATAAAGTAAAGTTTTATGACGTTTACGTTTGAATTAAATTTTAGAACACTAAAAAATGTTCTTTTACCTTTTTTAAGCCAAAAGTATTGACTTACATTGTAATCTCTCTCGTGACACTGACTTCCAAGTGATATGTGCCACAAAGAAAATATTCCCCAGAGGAAAATGTGAATTTAAAGTTAAATTTAATAATGTAAGTTGTTTGTTTCTTTTTAAATGTCTTTAAACCGCATGGTAAATAACTCAGAAAATAGTTCGGGACAATTTGCAAAATACAAGTAAAAGGGCATGCCTGAGTATGAAAGTTGTTAATGCCAGTAGGCCTAACCCTATCGGAAGGCTAAATAAGATTTTGTTTATGTGACAAAAGGAGAATATAGGCATGTTATAGGCATACTAAAGAAAAATCTGTTGAGCTAAAATACAAATCGACCATGATCTTTATAAAGTAAAGTAAATGTTTTGGTCGTATAGAATCTTTGAATGTAAAGAAATGATATGAACAAAAAATCATTTTCACCTGCTCAAAGTGTCCCTTGAAACCAAATACTTAATATATGAGTTTAAACACAAGTTAACCATAGCCAGGTACGCGACTAACGATTCTGTTTTTTTAATGTTTATAATTTTTATATTGAACCATATTTACCATCTGTTTGTGTTTTGTAAACTGAGATAAAAGTTCATACTCATCTTATCTTATATATAATTCAGACGATTACGTCCTACTCATACTTATTCTCCAGGTCAGAGCGCACAATTTCAGACTAATTTGTTTATAAATATGAAATGAAATGTAGAATAGCCGGTTCGTTCTACATATAGTAATAATAACATATTTATTTATATAGGGCTGTTAACAAACAAAATTTAATTTCAGGGCGCAGTGATAACAATACAAAGTGTTAGGCGCTTCCTCGCTATGTCTGATGCAGATAAATCAAACGGAAGTAACACTCAAATAACGAAATCCAATAACTTAGGCGAAAGGCTAACAACATAAGAATATAGGTCGACGCTGATAGTGAATGTTTAACAAACGTTTATTAATAACGAATGGACGAATGGAACCGTCGAATGTCGTCAAGCTAAGTCTCTACGTCTATAAAAACTGCCTCTCTCTAAAGCCTTCAAATGTAGTCTGTTTGCGTTTCGATATTCTTCCTAAAATCCTCGTCTTGTTTTTAGTAATCGCGTCACTGTCTCTAAGTCGAAACTTTCCCTTTCTTTGAAACAAATAAATAATTTCTAATTGTGCAATGAGAAAATATAAAATGATAAATAAACCTAGAAAATAGTATTGAACAGATAGGTCTTAACATTGTCTGAGATCAATGAGGAGTGAGTTCAAAAACCTTTGGTTGGTGCACTGAAACTTTTGAGAGAGAAACGTGACACATCTAGAAGCGTTGACTCCATGAGCGCAGAGCTCTCTGAGGGACATATGGAGTGATCAGTTGCAAAGGCTCTCAAACTATGTGTTTGGTGTCCGTAGAAAGATGAACGTTTTATACAACTAAAATAAATAATTCCATTTTGTCCGATGGGATAATTTTAATAATAATAATCAACTTGTCATTTACTTGTTTAATGGCTTTTCTGAGCCATTTTGTGCGTTATAACTTATAAAACTTAAAATAACTTGAATAACTTCTTTGTGAGCAAAACTAAACATTACAATATAGACAAAATCAAGTTCAGATAAAATGAAAGAAATGTAGCAGACGTTAGCAACAATATTAAATGGTATTAAAAAAAAATAATCACTACAATAACACGTTTTCAATCTGGCGTTCTAGAGCCGTCTGTCCTACACAAGACGGCTGACGACAATGCCGCTTATCTTGCATCATTCACAGTGCATAGCTAACCTCTTCCCACTGTCACCATAGACACACACACACACACACACAAATAATCTGCCAAATATTTCTCTCCATTCTTGTTTATTTTTTAACGAAAAGTCCCATCAATTTATTAATATTCTTCCCATCGTTTAAAAAACTACATTATGTTTGTATTGGAATCAGTAGCAAAGATTCCGCCAATGCCTTGCTAATTCATACAATGATACTTAAGTAAAGTGAACATATTTCTGCATGGAAAGTTCTAATATTTAGAAGTTGAATTTATTAACGCTTTAATGAATTAAATTTCTACATATTACTTTTTTAATAGAATGTCAATCACATGTTCTTCAACACGGTTAATGTTTATTTTGAAATTGCTATATTTTTTCAGAAGTAGATTTATCGTTTAAATAGTACAAATATAAATTACCTTAGGCATTCTTAGTGTCGAAGCGATTATGGACAACTGGTAGAAATGATTAAAAGACTGGCCTTAGATATTATCGGAACAATGTCGCACATAAAGCAGTTATCCCTCTCCACCCAGCTGATGTGATGTGTCCAAAGGTCAACTTTTGAAACCCTTCCCATAGGCAGCAGAGCTTTTGATTCAGAGTATTCCTTCTTCTAGGTGGCAGCCTCTTCAAAGTGTCCAAAAAGACTCAAGATAAATCCCTTTTATACCGTGATTAGAATGTAAAGTTGGCTCGTCACCAATCTCTCTGTCAGGAGGCAGCTAACAACAAAGTGATTATTTATTTACGACCTTCTTTAACATACACGATTCCTTGAGCCGAAGTCATATGTTCATTCTCCCATGTGAATGCCGAGCCCATGGAGGGATTTCTCTTACTTATACCTAGGTCTGTAGCCAGCTAAGTCTAAATAGCTCTCCTTGATTAAGGTGAAACTTTTATTGGTCATTTATAACAGTTCTTCCGGACTGTTATATCTGAGCCTAACGTGAAGGTCAGAAATCTGACTTGTCAGAGGCTATTTAAAACGCATGTCGATGGGTACATTATTCATAGGTAGTGGCTTGGAGTGCTGCTAGTACTACCACGTTCGAACGAAACCAAAAGAAAAGGAAAATAAATAAATAAGACAACACATTTAAACTAAATTCTCTTTCTGTCCCTAACGCTGATACCTTTTTTTTACACTACTTACAGACAGTGGTTCTTCTACCAAATCAAATAATGTATCAACATAGTCAAATATATGATAACGACACGCACTATTTCTCAACAACATGTAACGTCCAGATTCCTTCCATTTACCTTACTGCTGGTCTTCATGAAGTCATTGCGTTTATGTATCCTAATATTACTGGCAATGCCACTGACATGAGTTACAGTGTGAATACCTCCCTGTATATACTTCAAGGTAAGACGATAAACAGATAATAAATAGCTGAAGTTAAATAAAATCCGCTCTATTGTCACAGCTTCCGTACAGAATGGCTACTGGCCTTGTGGTTTGCAACGAACCGACTTCCAAACATAGCCACCACCATCCCTTGTTTGGCTGTCGTGGGTCTGAGCTTTGACTCAGTATTATGTTCCTGAAAAGTTTAAAATTTACAAGCTTATTTTACTTTCCGTAAACAAATTGCGTTATAAATAAAGCTCTAATGTCGTATTTTATTTAAATAAACTATTCTATAAATATTTACATTTTAAACACTCACAGTAACATGGCTAGCACCGTTTTAGAGACCCAAAATCTGTGGGCGTCAGTTGGGAAACTGTGGAAATCGCCAATGATCGATTACTGTGGAGAGAGCATGCCGCCCAATGCACCTAGGTCTTTAAGTACAATAGTCTATATAAAAGAAGTTTATTATTTTAAGACTTTTTTCTAAATTGTTGATAATGAATGGTATAGGAGTGAATCATATTAGCTTATTTGATATATATTTTAATTTTCGCTAATTCAGTGTGTGCAATAAATACCTAATCATTTAAAATGTTAATTATAAGCAGACATAACAATAAATCCACAAGTCTACCTAAAATACAAAATGTTTATTTATATTGCTTTCTTTTAGAGGATACTAAGCATGAAAATGTACACAGCGAAACCGATTTACATTTCCTGGCTCCTATAGTTTTAGCTGGAGCTATTTTTGTTTGTCTCACTCTGCTGTGTGTTGTCTGTTTCGTGAAAGTCTCTGGCGGTAAAAGTAAGTATTTCTTTTCATATAATACCACATATATTTCAATAAACAACTGATTAAGACAAGTGATACATTCAGTTTACTTAACAATTGTACAATGTGGTGTGGTAACTGAGTGGTACTGCTATTAGATTTCAAAACGCGTGATCTCGAGTTCAAATCTCGGTAAAATCGGGAATTTTTTAGCTTTGGGCTTTTTTTTTTAGGACATCGTGAGTCCTTCCAACTTTAATGATTCCTGATATTCGTTGAAGCCGCACCACTATCTCTCTAACTACATAGAAACAATTCGCTTTCCTAAATCACACTGTCTTTCTTTAATCGCCTTAAGAGCCGATATCTTTATTTAGTAAATTTACCTATGACTAGAGAGGCCAATCATGGATAAACTTCAACGGTTACAAGTTATACAATTGTTAATAACTAGACATTGTTAGAGTTTTCAGCCTTTTTACCACTTCTGCAATCTAGAGCCCTTTCATTATGTTTGCCTCTGTTGGTGTCGATTCTAAATAGTTTTAGGAGAAATATTTAATTTTTAATTAATTTTTTTTTACAAATTATTCGTAATAATTTTTAAAAAGTTACAGAAATTATATGCCAATATGCCTTTTAAATTTACAAATGCTGTGTATAATCTATGTATAAATTCACCTACAAGCTAAAATATTAAAAGATATAATTTAAAAAAATCATCTCTTAATAACAATGCGGGGAAAGAGGAAGTGAGACATATATTATTTATTCATTACCTAATAGATACCTTTGATTAAAACATGTATTTTCCTTTTACAGAGGAACAACCAGACATTTATGACACAATCGTAACAGAATATACAGCTTTGAACTCCTGAGTTACAAGTTCTCTGTTCAATTGTTATTATGGCAATATCAATGGTTGAATAAAAGAAACGAATCAGTATAAATTGATCAATAAATTTTAACTTTAAACAATGTTTTGTATTTGTATGTAAACTGTTATGAATGATGCTAGCTGGAGAAAGCAAATCAAGTTCATACTTTGCATGATTATTCATTGTCGAAGATAACATATGAATGTATCACAATAAAGTAAGTGTTATTCAAACCGGTCCACACAAATGATTGGCGATAGCGTTTTGAGAAAGCTAAAACAATAAAAATTGCTCTAACAAATTTAGATTTGTTACTGATAGTCTAAAACAGTGGTCTCCAGCCTTTTTTTTTATTGAAAACCGCCCTTTTTTCGTATTTTTAGCGACCCCAAAAAAGGAAAAGACGTTATTAGTTTTGTGTGGCCTGTCTGACCGTCCGTCCGTCCCGTTTAGATCTCAGAAACAAGAAGAGAAAATGAAAATCGGACATCATGATATTTCAGATCATTCAAAGTTCTGAAGCAACAGCTACTTTTTTTCTTTTCCGAAAGTGAACCATATAATTTTTAAAATTATATATGCAAGCAGATTTTTCAAAAAGTTACACCACTTTTAAAGGAAAAAACTTCAGGGAAAGTAAGTATTATTAAAAGGTTCACAAGCTTCTTCATTAATAAATCAAGCTTCATTCATAGATTCGCGCATTGGTACAAAATAAATTGCATCTAAGGTCACAATTGAAAAAGTGTCAATGGATCATAATAAATAGATTTTCCATTAATTAACTAACTAATGGAATGGAATATTGATTTAAATGTTGTTTTTTAAACGAATATTAATACGAACTACGTTTCAATTGTTAGTTTAAGAAACACACTACTTTTATACAGCGCAGTTTTCATACATCCTCATTAGGCTATACACTTGACAACAATCTAAATTACAATAAATAGAGGCCAGACATAGATCTAGATTTAGATTTAATTGTATTAAACAATTTGAACAAAATTTACTTTTATAATCTATTAAGAAAAAAGTTAATCTTCTAACAGCTTAGGGGTGCAGATTTATTAATTATGTAAGCAGTAATATCACATCAAGAAGTGAATTTGATGCGAACAGCATAAGTGCACAATAACCCAGTAGTAGGTCTACTAATCCGGATCATAATATTGACCTAAATCTAGCTCTAGTAGATCTAGATTCTATTTATAGATTTCTAGATCTACTCTAGATTCTAGTCTAGATTAGGCTATAGATTTAGTTCTGGATCTTAATCTAGAGTCTATTTTGTCTAGAGATGCATACAACTAAATATTGGCTCAGCAGTTATTTGTGAAGAACTGTCCACCCACAACTGAATACTTTCTTAGCCATGATATAGTTTGTCTGCCTCAAAAAAAAAAAATTAAATAACTTACCCTATTTAAAGACTTACATAATAACAAGTCCACCGAACAGAAGTTTGTCAATAACTGAACTGAATAGACTTTAAGAATCCAAGTGTTAAATAAATCTTAAATCCTAGAATCCTATTAGATATTTTAAAATCTTTTGACTCTATTTAATTATACATCTTAACTGTAGACTACAGATTCTAGAGAGTAGATCTGAGTGTAAAGCTATTTTATATATTGATCTAGATTCTAGACATATTCATGGAAGTGAAATGATCATAATCAAATGAATCGATTAATCTACACATTAAGTCATCGAGATCCCCAATAAAATCCAATACATGTGTGAAATTGATCCGCACACAATAAATTCAAATAGAGTCAACACTCTCGATCTATCATCTTTGCAACAGTAAACGTATGTCTGTTTCTGACTTTCGTTACATCCCCACATGTGTCAACTGCGCTCAAGGTTCTCACTAAAAATGTGTCACCTTTTGGAGAGAAAGGTGAAGCAATTGATAAAAATCTAAATCAGTGTTTCCCAAACGGTGTTCCGAGGAGCCTTTATGTTTGAAGTAATGTCTAATCTATAAGATAAGAAGGCCTGAATATGTAGTCCACGAACTACTGAAATAATTAAGTAATATGCCTCCACGTGAATAACCTCTTTTACAAAATAAGCAAAGTGTTTGTCTAAATTCTTAGAATGTGCGAAATGTTTAGTTAGGAAAACAGTTTGAGAAACACTGTTTTAAATTAATAAAGTGGGTATTTGGGTTTTATAAAAAACTGGGAAAGATCGACTAATAGTTCCAGTACATGATGAACGCCGAGCATTATCATAATTAAAGCAACGTGGATCCGTCCTTATGGGTCCTATAATAAGAAAAAAAAGGTTTCAAATTATGATTGAAATAAGAGCAATTACTTGTCTGCGTGAAATACCGGTTTTAACAAATGTTTATGAGGCTACTATAGAAACTTACTATATAATTAATTTTCATAAATTAAATATTCCTTGATTTTCTTTTAAAATACTTCACTAGCAGACATAATCATTTTTCTAAGGATTTTGACAAAGTTCACCACCATAGTTTGCTTAAAAATTTAAATATTTTGGCATTAATGGACCACTGCATCAGTGGATTAAAGATTTTCTGATAGGGAGAGAACAAACTGTAATAATAAATGGCTCTAAATCAACACCGATAACAGTAAACTCAGGCGTAACTTAACGAACAGTCTTGGGTCCACTACTATTTTTGATTGCATTACTTCAGGAACAAAAGTCAGATTATTTGCAGACGATTGCATAATATATAGAACAATAAAAACAACACAAGACACAGATATTTTACAAAGAGAATTAGATGAATTACAGAAATGGGAATCAAATTGGAGCATGTCTTTCCACCCAGCAAAATGTCAGTTCTTAAGAGTAACAAAAAAACTAAAACAAATTAATTCCACTTATCTTATTCATGGCAAACCAGTAACACAGACTAAAAACGCAAAATACCTAGGTGTTATAATAAATGAAAAACTGTCATGGAATCCACATATTGATGAAACTATTAAAAAAATCAAACAAAGCATTAGGATTTATTAAAAGAAATTTCTATAAATCAAATAAGAACATAAATCTAAAATGTTATTTAACCTTGGTTAGGCCAATAATAGAATATGCCTCCTCCGTTTGGGACCCCTTAACTCAAGAAAACATTAAGAAACTGGAACAGACACAAAATAGAACAGTGAGATTCATAACAAAGGAATATTCACATTTGACTAGAGTAACACCTATAGTAAAATCACTAAATTTAGAAAGCCTTCAGAACAGAAGACTCAAAAGTAAAGTAGTAATTATACATAAAACACTTATCCATAATCTTCAAATACAAAAACAAAATTTTTATAAAATACTCTGAAAGAAACAAAGATAAAGGCACATTCCTCGTCCTATATGCTAGGACAAATTTGTAAAAATACTCCTTCTTTCTTTAGAGCTATTAGAGCATGGAATGTGTTGCCTGAGCTAGACAGGAAAACAGGTGACATGGCAGAATTTAAGTCATTGGTTAATATGCATGACTAAATGCATGACGCGTAGGACGTAATCATCTTCTTTTTTGAAGTAACGTCAGTATTATATAAGAAGATAAGATAAGATAATCGTACTGCTCATCCAAATCATCAAATATATATGTAATTAAAAAAATTCAGACAATTATACGATATATTTTAAACTAAAAGATTTAGTTAAAGAATCTATAGGCCTACAGATTGCTACGATGTTTTTACTCCAATTTTTTTCAGGCTTTTTTAATATCAGCGTAAAAAGATAGAGGCACATTTCTTATTTTGTATGCTAAGACAATTTAAACAAGTGTCATTCTTTTCTAGTGCCATTAGAAAATTGAATGGGTTGCCTGAATCAGCCAGGAAAACCCGACTTAGCAGAGTTTAAGTCATTGATAACTAAGCATGACTAGATTGACACATGAAATGCGTAAAATGTAAATCTAATCTTTTTTGAAAAACGTCTGTAATTTATAAGATAAGATAAGAGATATCTATACAGTTAACACCTAATCGATTGGGGGAAGTATTTCTGAGTGAGACAGTGTAGGGCTACGTTTCTCAAATGACGTTGTAGGTGCCAGGAGAAAGAATTTAAGAAGCTTAGAACGCTAATGTTAGCATGGCGCTGAGGCAGAACATTGCGAACTGGCAGCAAGAGTTATTATAAAAATTGTCAAGTCAACCGGAATCTCTGCGCCTTCTGGAAAGGAACGAAACCATTGTGGTGCAATCGCCTCACAGACTAGCATCTAGATTCAATTCTTCAACTTAGTGTCTCATCGATGCAGTGAGATCTTTAGATGTTGGTTTTAAATAAACTTCCTACATCCCATGAATGAGTGTAAACATTATATTCACGGGAGATGCGCAGTGGCTGAGTGGTAAAGCGCTTGGCATGCGATCCAATGGGTTTCAGGTTTGAATCCTGGTGAAGACAGATTTTTAATTTCGGAATTTTAAGGTAGCCTCTGAGTCAACCAAGCTCTAATGGATACCTGACGTTAGCTGGGGAAAAGTAAAGGTGATTGGTCTTTTACATGACACTCTCGTTAACCGTGAACTACAGAAATAGATGACATTTACATCATCTGCCTTAAGATAGTAAGTTCTGAAAAAGAACATTTAAAAAAATTATACCTACTGGTTTCTAATTAAGTACTTTTAATTTTTATGTGATTTTTAAAAATCTTTTCTATAATATGGCCCGCGACACAAGTATTAGAAATTAAAAAGCCCAATGGCAGCTTAGAGTTTCACATTACTGCTTATCTAATTAATAATTTAATTAAACATTATAAAATGTACCTAATTTTGCTATTACATATTTTCATAACATCGAACCGAACCGAAACAAACCGAACATGAACTGCAAACGTCATCGAACCGAACCGAACACGAACTTAAATCTGACTGAACCGAACCGAAACCCGAACTTTAAAAGTTGACCTCGATTCCCTTGTCTAGTCCAATCCTCGCAATAAAAACCGACCACATACATGGCATATTGGCATGTTTTATCTGCAGCAGGCAAACCTGCTTCTCTCAGCCTTTTGTTGGCTCAGCGTTCTTTCATGCTGGCCGTTCTCCTTGCTTCCACTCTTGAGACGCCATGAGGAGCATTTGAGCCGTGAATGATATTGTCACATTCCTTGAGGGAGCTCTTACGGGTGTCTTTGTAACGCGTCTGTTGTGTCCCTTGGGAGCGCTTTCCTGCACTCAGTGGCCAATAAAGAAGACATTTGGGAAGGCGATTTTCTTGCATACTTACTACTTGTTCAACTCATTGGAATTGGGACCTTCTTACAGTGGCTTGGGTACTGTTTATATGTGACAACTGTAGGATTTCGATGTCTAATATATGGTGGGAAGTGGGAATATTAGGTCAAGAATTCGACATACAAGAGTAAAAGGAGGACTCAGCTCTGTAGATTTTCAGTTTTGTAGATATACTCATTCCTGCAGTTTTGTACATATACTGAGTCCTCCAGTTTTGTAGATATGCTGAGTTCTCTCCGTTGCCATACTTGATCAAATAGACAAAATTTTTAACATTTGTTTGTTTTTTACCATTAATGAAAATGTCTGATCTGTAACTAATTTATTTGGAGGAGGTTGGTGCAACACTTGCATATTGCTGTTTTTTTTAAATTTATTCTGAATCCAAAATTTGGGCGTAAACAAAGAGGTACAAGCTCTTTTGAAGGTCCTCTTCATTTGAGGCATTGCGGGCAGAGTCATCTTCCAAAACCAGGTCTATGATGCAGTCGAATATTACTTTGGGCTCTGCAATAAATCTCTGAATATTGAATAGATTTGAGTCAGTGCAACAGCGTAAATCGAATTCAATGCTTTATTTAATTGTGCAATGCTGTGAATATTAAACTGAATTTAACAAAGAAGAGGTGGTGGATTAAAAAAGACTAATATAAAGCAACATTAAATGTATATATTTTAATGAAGTATTTTCACTTTCGATTCCTTATTGACAAGTAGATATGTGTTTGCATTTTCGCTTCTTATCTTTTCGCTTCTGGTTAGTTGGTAGGTGTATTCGCACTGCAAAGTAGGTGTAAGATATTCTTTTTGGTGGTTATAATGGTTGGTTTGGCTCTGGAACGTGGAGGGTTGAAGTTAACTGATAGAAGGTTACCGTAGTAAGTCAAGATTGGGAGGGTTTTGCTCTAGGTAGTCGCAGTAGGCAATAGACATCGGGTAGTGGGCAGATGGGGGGTGGATACTGGTCAGTAGGTACTGGGAAGTGCACGATGAGCGATGGATAATAAGAAGTTGATATTAGTGTTTTACTACCCAAAAACAACCAGGCACGATTGTCTACACTTTACAGGCTGCTTGTGAAAGTAGAAGCTATGACTTAGCTTCACTTGTTCAGTAAAGAAATGGTGGATCTTAGCATTTATATGAGTTTTACATCCATCTCATATAGATTAAGCCAAACGCCTTATTTACTATTGCCGACCCAATAGGTTTGGAGAGTTTTAAATTTTTAATTTTAAAATGCATTGTTGGCCGATCCATCGAACATTGAAGATTTTAATTTCTAATTTAGATATCCCAAGTAGATTTGAGCATTAAGATTTATAAGTTAAACAATCAAAATCTACAGTGGCGCTAACATTTTTAACTTATACCAAGGTGTTAATGTGGAAAGGTGTCTATGTCCTCATTTAGGTACTAAGAAAGAGATAGATTTAATTTTCCTACTTGCCCCTCATTGCTCATGAGAATGCCTCTTTGTACCGACCGATGTATGCTGCAAGGAGGATAGATAATATTTACTCTGTTGTTGCGGGATGGAGAGACAATCGTAAACGAATAATAAGTTCATTGAACTTTTTAAGTTAGGTTAGGGAATATAATTAATAGAAAAAATATAACAGAAAATCTTGCCCTCTAATTTTGTTATTGAGACTTTTATATATGTAAGCTTTTCCTATCGTCAAAGTGTGTACATTTATCATTTTCTTTACACTAGCTTCGTTTGTGTTTTGTTATCTTTATGTATGGATTAAGCTATATAGTTCGAAAAGGCTATAAGTCATTGAATAGTTCGATCAATTCATGCTTGTAAAGATAGCACGGTATTCAATGCGATAAATTCAACTGTGTCTTAAGGTATATCGGAAAATTGGACAATGTGTTCAATCGATATCTATGATATTAGTTTAGTTATCTGGCTTTGAAAGCACCATGAACATTGCTATTTATAAAACATTTTTGTAGTGGCGTATCAAAATTGGGACTCTAGTTTACTTGTCAACAAAATGATTCTACAATTTGAAAGGCTACCAACGAAACATTAATTCCAGGCTATCAAAAGAACAATGAAAGATAAAATTATCTGTTTTAAAAGAATGTAAAACACGTTATCCACAACAAAACATTTGGTCTGTAGTTTTAACATAATTTAATGCCACTTTTGATTGACATTCTTATATCATTTCTCATGAGTAGTAACATGAAAAACGTTTAAGTCTTAAAATAGAGATAAGAAGTTTATTATTTCGCGCTCTATTCTACACGAATATAGCCTTAGAGCTTTTTCATTCCTGATGCCATCAGAGCAATAAACGTGTTGCTGAATCAGTCAGCAAAACCAATGACTATAGTTTTAGTCTTTAGCATTGACGTCTAGATTAAGACATGGATAACCATGTAAGTTAATTAATTATCTTCTCCTTTAAAAGATCTTCTGTAATTTATAAGAATGAAAGTATAAGCCAAGGAATCCCGGATTGCAGTGGAACATTTTTTTTGTTTTTAACATGCTGCAGCATCATGCGATTACAAATGAATAACTTGATCAGGAAATATTGTTTACTGAAGCTTCTTTTTAGTCACACGAGAAGCTGCAAAGAGAAAATATCGTCTTTTGAGGCGTAAAATATCAGGGGAAATAGCAATCGCCCACTGCAGGCGATTCCTAACCATATGAAACTGCATAACATTTCGATATTTAATGCAAAGAATTATTTAACCAGCTGACTGGACATATAGATCTTTTTTTTTATGTCAAAGATTAGAAAAGCGCGAAATAGATGCAACAACTGATAGGTTACAACCAGAGTTAGCCAAGAGATTACGCCAACGTTATGACCTAGCACGTATATCACTGCAGTGTTTTCCGGTGTTGTGACAGGAATATTGAACTTGTATGTAAGTATTCGGTCTAGATATTCTGAATCTGTGAAGCGCTTTATTAAGGAGAATGTTTTTGAAACACTGGTCTAGGCTGTAATAGCTTTTCGCATGCACAGTAATATGAGGTTATCTGTCTCTCTCTCTCTCTCTCTCTCTCTCTCTCTATATATATATATATATATATATATATATATATATATATATATATATATATATATATATATATATAAGAATCATAAGAATTAAACCTTCAATGAGGTAAGATAGCAATGGACAATCAGTTAGCAATTAATGGTTAAAAATTCAATTGAAATCTAGGGAATTCGTTTAAAGTTTTAAAAAAAATTGTACTATAAATTATCTAGTTTAAATAAAAATAAAATTGTTTCTTAAATTATCTGTGATAAATGTATAGAATAACTTTTTACAAATATAGAATGACATCATATGATTTTTTCATAGACATAAATAAATATAGACTGGAAAAAGGAAATAACTTCATGTAACTTGAAAACATGTACATCTATTGTTGTCGGATCTCCAAATTCTGAAAAGTTGCATGATCTTCAGTCTTAGAGATTTAAAAAAAACACTAGTAAAAATATTGTAATACTTATATAGGTTATGGCTGAAATAGATATGAATACTTAACTTTTATACTGCTCATAAATGCTGTATAATAAAGTACACAAAATTGCGAGTCACAAATTTTCGTTTCATAAAACTCTTTTATCGGCCAGTCTCAATTTTTTGTAAACGCCATTACCGGAAGTAATGACGTGGCATATTTTAGTCATTGGTTAGAATGCATGACTAAATGCATGACGCGTAGGACGTAATCATCTTCTTCTTTTTGAAGTAACGTCTGTATTATATAAGATAAGAAGAAAAGTAAAGATATCTTTACATTGAGATGAGTTCGTGTCTTATTGTTCGCTTTCGTCTTGGAGTTTTACTCATTTCGTGTTAGTATTCATTGATATAATAACACTATTATAAGATATTAATGTCGTTGATTTTAAAAAATTATTTGGTTTACACTTGTTATCAAATATAGACTATATTTGTTAATTATTATGATAAATAATTTAGTTGAGCAGACGTTCTCAAACGTTTATGAATAGACGCACCACTTTATATAGTTTAAAATTAGCTACGGACCCAGAACAAAAAAATCCACTATATAATGTAAATATTAATTATAAAAAAGAAAAACAACTTTATGAGTGTATTTTTTCCCGGCTCAGAGTCGGTTTCTTTTGTTTGTTAGTAATTCATGTTGTTTCCAGAAAAAAGACGAGAAAGAAGTCAAACATTCCTGTATTATGACCCATAATGCAGAATATAAATTTGAAATATTTTTTGTGGGTATCCTTGTTTAAACTTTGTTTTAAACTCATCGATTTTTCAATATATTAATAAACTGCTCCTGCATTAGTATATATTTATCCGTGATTGGAATATGAGTTTGTTTACACGCAAAAAGGCTCAATACCAGCCGGAAATATCAAAATAAAGCCTAATTTCAAATTTTTGATTAAGGTACGTAATAGGCATATTAAACAGTAGTGAAAGCTGAGGAGATTATTATTCGAATAATCCGATTTGATAAACTGGTTATTAGTGTAGAAGTTATTTTAATTGTATACAATTTTCATTTTTTTTTGCGGACACCAATAGGTCGTCTTACTGACTACTACTGGCGGATTCGCGGACTACAGTGTGATAATTATTGCTTTAAAAATCTTCAATCTTTTTTATTGAAATATCATAGGCGTTCACATTTAGAATGTTCTTCAAGCAATAATACTTTCAGATGAGCAGTTTAAACTGAATTTTTTTTTTATGACTTTTAGGTGGCGTCTATTTAAAAGTGCACGCTATCAAAAATATGATACAATTGTCCAAGTTTAATGATCAAGTATGTCTGCATCATGATAAAAGACTAACTTTAAATTTTACATTGACCTGGAATGGCAGTAGCAATGCACTTTTATACCTCTTTGTAACACATAAAGACACAAAGATGGGAATAGTGGTAAAGCTTTTATGATCTGATTTATTAATTTTTAATTAATTTTTTACAATACCTAATACCTCTATTAAAAGAAAACTTCATGGAACCCTTAGGAACCTGCATGGGATAAGTATGAACCCTGATCTCAAAAGTGACAGTAGTGAATTTCCTAGAAATCTAACAATGATGTATATCGCTTAGAAAATAATTACTAGTTTGTGGGCCACAAAGAAAAAAATTATAGTTTGACAGTTTTTTTTTCAAAGTAAAAAATAAATAAATGTAAATTTGGCTTGAGTAATAGACTTAGATCTAAAGCCAACCCTGTCAAAATCCAGGGAACCTTAGATTACTATAAGAGGTTGCTCATCATTCGTTTCACAAAACTGTTGAATTATCTTTCGAATATGAGCTTATTTTGTATTTTACAATTTATGTAATAAGATTCAAATAGGAATGAAATTGTTGGCTAAAATTTTACAAGAGTTTGCCTGTGTATAACATCGTGTAAAATATATAAAACTAGATTTTCTTTATTCTATTTTACATATGAAGCCTTTGTAACGTCTTATCATTGACGATGCCCCATGTATTTTTGTGTCACAGATAAGTTTACAAAAAACTATGTTAGTTTTAATCAATTTTTTAAACATCATCATGCGACTTAAGTTTTTTTAGCGGCCCCCGAAAGGGGAAAAGACGCTATTAGTTTTGTGCGAAATGTCTGTCCGTATGTCCGTCCGTCCCATTTAGATCTCGTAAACTAGAAAAGATATTGAAAACCCAACATCAAAATATTTTAGACCATTCAAAGTTCTGATGAAATGGCTACTTTTTTTTCTGAATGCGAAAAATCTAATTTTTAAAATCAGTTATGCAAACAGTTTTTCAAAGACAAAAAGCTAGTTAGTATGCATTATAAGCTTGACATAATTTAAAACAAATAGTATTCTTGTAAACTTCATTTTCCTGAATTTTTATTTAAATGCGGATGACTACTAGGATTCGGATAAGAGATTGAGCCTTTTCAAAACAATTAGATCAATTATAAGACATCAGTTAGTCCAGGGCATACGCGGTGGCTGAGCGGCAAGCGCTTGACTTCCGTACCGGGGGTCTTGGGTTCGAATCTTTGTTAAGACTGGGATTTTCAAATTTGGGAGCCTCTGAGTCCACTCAGCTCTAATGGGTACATGACATTAGTTGGGGAAAAGTAAAGGCGGTTGGTCTTTGTGCTGGCTACATGACACCCTCGTTAACCGTAGGCCACAAAAACAGATGAGTTTTACATCATCTGCCACAAGGTCTAAAAGGGGAACTAGTTAGGCCAGGTTCACATCTAAATTTACATTCATTTTCACCTATTCATTTATCTGCGGGACCGGAAAATATTTCTGAAAATATTTAAGCCTGCCTGGGTGGAAAACTTCGGGGGCCGATTTTGAGTTTGTGTTTCCACACAAACTGTCTTTTGTAACCTTGTTTTCTATGCAATTTACTAAAAGGCCACTAAAACACATTCTGCTTTGCCGTTTTTGTTTACAATATTGTTTGATTAGTGCAACGATTCACAAAGTGTTCTATATAAACCCCCATGGTCTATGAAAGTGAAAAATAAATTGGGGATCTATGACAGGGGTCGGCAACTTTTTGAGTCCGAAGAGCCAAAAATTACAATTTAGAAAATTTTAATGTTTTAAAAAGAGCCACAAAATTATTTTATTGCCATCTATAAATAGTACGCACACAATCAATTTTGTCAATGAAAAAAACGAATATATATATATATATATATATATATATATATATATATATATATATATATATATATATATATATATATATATATATATATATATATATATCATGGGGTAGCCGGGGTAGGGGTGGGGTTGAGACCACGCCCATCCAAAATGAAATGGAATTTAAAGACTAATTTTTGCTTTTATTTTGTTTATTTTAGGTGAAATGTTAATAAAAACTAAACCATCACTTGCCCAGCACAGCCAAAGGAATTTTGAGTCTAAATCCCCCTCTTCTATAAAACAAAACAAAAAAATGCAAACAACAATCCCCAAATTCCAAGAGCAAATCTAAGGAAGATTTTGATTTTAAACCACTCTCCAAAATTTACGATAAACCCCCCTCTTCAATATAAAAAAAAAATTACACACTCAAAATTCTATGAGCTTAGCCAAATGGGTTTTGAGTTTAAACCCTCTTTCAGCTGGGTTTGAAGCTCAAATACCTCTTCAATATAAAAAAAGCAAATTACGCACTTTGAATGATATGAGCCTAGCATGAGGTTTGCGGTACATTTTCTCCGACAAAATGAATAACTGATAATAGGAGTTTCGATGACATCCTAGTACAACTTTTCGCCACACTTTCTTGGAGGTCATCAGAGTAGGTGGGAAGAGGCTTCAAACATTGCAAGTGACATATTTATGTGGGAACAGCTTGCAGGCAAAGGCGCCGAACCATTTTGTTTGACCTGGGTTTTGGTAATAAATAGTTTGCCCTAGATTGAGTTTTGGTAAATCCCGAGCTTGCTTATCATATTGTCTTTTTACTTGTTGTTTGTAAATCTCTTTCTTCTCAGCTACAACATGTTCATTTAAACACTTTGAAGTGCTGGGAATCAATGTCCGAGGACTTCTTTTGAGGAACATTTCAGCTGGGCTAAATCCAGTACATTGCCGAGGTGCATTTCTGAGTTCCAGTAAAGCTTCATATGGATCATCACCTTTACATTTAGTTTTCAGTGTTAAATTCTTCATTATCTTTACAGCAGCTTCCGCCTTGCCATTTGTTCTCGGATAACCAGGATTTGATCTGATGTGAATGATGTTCCATTGCTTTGTGAATCTCAAAAACTCATTTGAACTAAATTGCGGACCACCATATGTTACAAACATTTTCGGAACACCAAAACGAGCAAATTGTTCTTTCAATTTTCTAATCACATCTTGTAATGTTGTTGTTGACAAATAATCATACTCAATAAAATTAGAGTAACAATCAACATTAATTAGATAATGTCTTCCATCCACTTTCATCAGGTCAGCTCCAACTTTTTCCCATGGAAAATTTCCTTCATAATGTTGTATATGTGTTTCTCTCTGGTTCATAAGTTTCCTTTCTTGACAAACAGTGCGTGTCTCTGCCATCTGCTTTATTTCATTAGTCATGCCTGGCAAGAACATCTGTCGGGCTCTCCTTATCATCCCATCCTATGCAATGTGTGCTGTGTGCAGGTTTTTCTTAATTTCTTGACACATACTGAAAGGTATGACTACCCTTTCTCCTTTCAAAATTATTCCATTACTAAGTCCCAAAGTATCAGTAAAATAAAAATATGGTTTTATCGTGTTGTCTAAATCTTTTTTTCTTTGAAGCCACTCATTCATGTTTTGCTTTGATAATTTATTTAATGTGTCATTAAGTCTGTTTCTTGTTTTATTCTTTCTAATAACGGATCCGGTATGTCCACAACTTGTGTCTGGCATCATGCTTCTCCTCTAGATTGCACAGTCGTGATAATGTGTCAGCAATGTGTAAACTGTTTCCTTCTACCCACTGAAATAAGAAATTATAACGATTGCTCCTTAACATCAAGTTTTGTAATCTTCTTGGAGCCTGGTTTAGAGGCTTCCTTAAGATGTTTGCAAGTGGCTTATTTTTTCAATCTGAGCCCACCGTTTTTCAGTTGGTGTCAATGCTCTAGAGGAAAATTCTATTGTTTGTCCGTCTTGCATTAGTACAGCTCCAAGTCCATGTTGAGTACTGTCCACGTGTATTTCAAGTTTTTTGTCGGGGTTGTAGAATAGAAGGAATGGAGTATTGGTAATCATTGTTTTTATCTTGTTGAATGCCTCTTCACATTTTTCAGTCCATTAAAATTGTAGTCTTTCTTTGTTAGTTATCTTAATGGTTGAGACACTTCGGCTAAATTGTTCAAAAATGTTGACAAATACTGCACCATTCCATATAATTTTCTTGATTCCTGGCTATTTTCTGGTTTCTTCATTTCCAGAATAGCTTTGATCTTCTTTATGTCAGGCTTTATGCCTTGCACACTAATGCAGTGTCCCATGAAACTTATCTGGTCTTCTTTCTCTACTGTTTTCGTTTCATTTAATTTAATGCATTTCTCTTTGCATCTCTCTCTTAATCTCTTCAGTTTGTCAGAGTGATCTTTTTCTTTGCTTCTTCTTTGGACTGACCGCATCCCACAATCACGATATCATCAGCCACATGAATGTATCTGTCTAATCCTAGCAATGCTTCTGTTAACTTCTTCTGGAATATTTCTCTACTTACACTTAGTCCAAAAGGAAGTCTTGACCATCTGTACCGACCATTTTGTGTGATCATGGTTGTTAGGAGACTAGACTTTTCATCTAAACGTACATGCCAGTAAGTCTCCTTTACGTCTAATTTGGAAAATATTTTTGCATTTAGGAACTGTGGCATTACAGCTTCCAAAGTTGGTAACTTAAAATGTTCTCTTTTTAAAGCAATGTTTAGATGTCTTGGGTCAATGCAGATCCTTAAATCCCCATTTGGCTTTTGAACCACGGCCATCTGGCTGACCCAATCTGTTGGTTCATTTACAGGAATTAATATTTTTCTTTTTACTAATGTCTCTATTTCTGCTTCGATTTTCTTTTGAAATGCAAATGGTATATTACGACAAGGTGATACCACTGGAGCTATGTTCTCATTGACTGTTAATGATGTTTCACCTAAATCTTCCAGATCACAATCCATTGTGTTTACTTTTGATATGGATGTATCTTCATTTAATGTGTTCAGGCGTAAACTTTGGCATGTTTTACGGCCTAATAAACATTGATAGTGGTTCTCTACATCTTTAAATGTTACCAAATAATTCTTTTTGTTTTTTAGGATTCATTATTATTAAGTTAGCAGTGCCCTCTGTTTTTAATTTGAAATTATTCCACATTGTTAATGTTTGAACAGTCTTCTTAATTTGTGCTTTTTGAACATATTTCTTACATATAATGTTAAACAGCACCTGTGTCCAGTTGAAATTTTTTTTGTTGACTATTTATCATGAATAGTGCTGTCATTCTGTCACTATTTATGTTCAACACATTTATTGAGTTTAAGTGTTCCTCTTGGTCATATATATATATATATATATATATATATATATATATATATATATATATATATATTGAGTTTTTCTATTTCTACTGCAATATTTTCTTCCTCAGATTGAGGTTAACTCAGTAAATGAATGCACAAACCTAGGTAGTAAATGCAACTGTATGGTCGTTTCAACTTACACTTACAATTGCTCTGTATATACAAATATGACAAGTTTATTAAGCGAGGCATCATTTTATATGAAGTTACAATATGGTGAATTTAAAAATGAAACGTCACATGAGAAACTACCAAAAATGTGCGGTAAGTTAGCTTACTCTGTTTGGTACTATCTTTGTGTGTGTAATTTTTTATACTTTCTATTTATTTATTTTAAAGAAATGGTCTACATTTCTAATTTATTAAAAACTATGCTGTAACTATTGCAGCATTATTATTCACACGAAACTTATTTAATAAACTGTAAATAACAAAACAGAATGTAACTATCACAGACTCTGTATATACAACTATGACAAGTTTATTCAGCGAGGCATCATTTCATATGAAGTTACAATATGGTGAATTTAAAAATGAAACGTCACATGAGAAACTACCAAAAATGTGCGGTAAGTTAGCTTACTCTGTTTGGTACTATCTTTGTGTATGTAATTTTTTATACTTTCTATTTATTTATTTTAAAGAAATGGTCTGCAGTTCTAATTTATTAAAAACTATGCTGTAACAATTGCAGCATTATTATTCACACGAAACTTATTTAATAAACTGTAAATAACAAAACAGAAAGAAACTATTACAGACGCAAAATAGAGCAGTGAGAAACTTCTGAACATAAACTTAAAATTTTAGTAGCTAATATTTTCAAAATACTGAACCATAATTTAACAAGATTACAAAAGAATTTGAATTATCAAACAAACTCAAAGGCCGCCACCGTCGAATTCGCCCATGGACCAGGAATTTTCAAGCCAGAATCTTGGTCTTCTTTTGATGATTCAAAGTGATAAATTAAAAAAAAAATCAACAAGTGTTTTTTTTCTTACTGAAAGCAAATTTGGACAACCCGTCAACAATAGTAATATTCTTGAAACTATTTTGGACTGATTTGGCAACAATTTAGATTTAGATATTGGAGTACAGAGCAGGAAGCATGCAAAAATTTATTTCCTTTTTTTTTATATGAAACCTAACGTTTCAATTTTTAACGGCCCCAGTAAGGGGAAAAGCCGCTATTAGGTTTGTGCAAAATGTCCGTCTGTCCGTCTGTCAAACTCAGATCTCAAAAACTAGAAGAGAAATGAAAAATATCATTTCATCATGCGATGCGTCTTGAAAAGTTTAGGTGCAACGGCTACTTTTGGTTTTCTAAAAGCAAATAGTTTAATTAATTATGCAAGCGATTTTTTTCATAATAATACACCAATTCTAAAACAATTACATACATGTAAGGGAGGTATATGTTAACAAAGAGAGACAAACTTTTGTTTATTTTCAGTATCACTAAGTCAAACATATTTTAAAAATGTACAAGACAATGTTCAAAACAAATATAAACATTAGTTAAAGGTGTTTTTTCTGATCAACTAACTAAAAGAAAACATTTATGTTTGTTTATAAAGGCTAAGAATGCACTTTGTATGTAACTTTTAAGCACATTTTTTTAATGGACTTTTTATGCAGCGACTTTCGTGCAGTAGCATGACAAGTAGCGGGACGACATGGTATTAATCAGTTTCATCAAAATTTTTTAAATAATCATATTTTATTTATCTTTTGTTTAGTGCCGCCATCAGAATAAAAGAGGCTTATTTGTGTGCGCTTTTTCTGTTAAGCCGTCTGTCCGTCACGTTTAGATTAAAAAAATAAAAAAAAACAATAAAGGCTATTGAAAATATGATTTAACCTTTAATGTTCCTTCAGAAAAATAGCAGTAGTTTTAAGCATCTGTAAAAGATTGTTCCGGATGTTTTGTGAAAAGCAAATACATTCCTACGAATGTTTGTTTTCTCTTCTAACTTATATTACATTTAATTTCCATGCTTAAACGTTGCAAAAACACATGATCATTAATATGTTGTTTCGATTTTTTAATGTAAATAGCACATAAAGGCAAAAAGAAAATATGACTTATATTTCCTTAACTATAAAGTTGTTCCGGATATTGTTTTATAAAAAATAAACTATTTCAAATGATTGTTTGAAATCGCATAATTGACTAATATTACACTTATATTCTTTGGTAATACGTCACTATAGTTTATTTATCGCTATCAAATTGTTTCTTCTTTTCAACTTAAATCAGGTTTATCTCAAAGGAATTTAAAAAAAAAATATCGACAATATTTCAGGATTTAAAAAAAAAAAAGTAATTTATTTGAAAAGATTATTGAAGATCATTTTTAGACTTATTTTACATTTGATTTTTTTGCAGAAACATAACAAAACTTATTTAATCGGTAAATAATGTTTTTGAAAAAGAGATCAACTTTAATTTTCTTACAAATCGTTGCCAAAAATGTTATAAATTTTATATGAAAAATGTACTAACGCTAAATAACTGTTTGAAAACCTTCTTCTTATAAATAAAACAAAAAATCTTTTTCTTATTTATGAAAATTGGTTGTTCCGGATTTTTTATGAAAAATGTTTAAACTCAATTTATGTAAGATCGTATTAGCACTACATTTAACTTTCTAGCTAAAACGTTTGAAAATCTAATTATTGTTAATAGTATGTTCCGATTTTTAAGGAAAATCTTCCTAACAACAAAGTATGGTTTTAAAATCTCTCCACAAGGCTATGGTACATCTAATTTTCATAACAGACCATTCCAAAAATTTAATTAAGGCATTTGATTCATCCGGAATTGTTATTTTCTCGCACTAAATAGATAAACATGCGGACCAATCTATTTTTGAAAATTAAAACTATTACGATGTTTCTTAAGGAAAATTAAATTTCAATTAAATGTTCAATTGCTTATAGTCTTTATTTTTTTAAATATTAACGGAAAAACTGACAGACAAAACGAAAAAAATGCGTCTTTAATCCTTTTATATATACATATATAGATGCATACATATTTAGTGTAACTAGCCCATTGTGACGTAATGTTTTTTCCTTTGACGTCATACGTAATTAATTCTTGAAATGAAATGCTAAAATAACTCACTCGGTGCACCAATGTCTATGAACCCTCGACAAGCTGCTCGTATAGATGACATTTTTTAGTCTAACTAGGGCGTGTGACGTATTGGATTTTTTTCCTTTGACGTCATAAAGAATAATGCTAAAACAACTCATTAAACCTCGTAATCTGACTTGTATTTTAAAAAGAGATAATAGAAAAATTTAGATCTAATTTTTTACACTAGATCTAGATTTTTTTTTTATAACAGAGCTAGATTTTAAAAAAAAACAACTAGATTTAGATTTATATACTTATTAAAATCATTGTAGATTCTAAATCTAGAATTTCTTGGTCTAGTTTAGAATGTTTGTTGCTTTACATGTTTCGGATGTTACTTGAGACTTAAAGTCCAAACCTCCCGCAAGAAAATGTGGGATGGGAGCAGGCAGGGTTTGAACCTGGGACCATCGATAAATCCAAACTACACCCCAGAGACTAGATCAAGATATATAATTTCAATTTCTAGACTTGAAGTGTAGATTATTATTTCCAAATGTCTAGATCAATATTGGAATGTTCTAAAATACTAAAATTAATCTACTAGTTTTAAATTTAATATTGCATTCAGTCTAATAATAGATTATCTGCATAAAGGCCAAACGGAAAAACTACTCCTAGATACCCCCTGCCCCCGAGGGTCCACAACTGAGATTATACCATAGCGTTCTGAGCATTATATAAGCATAAAAGTAGCGCTATATAAAAGCTATAATTTAATTTTTTTTTCAATTACAAATAAATGTTAAAGATTATCTAAAATCGCTCGTCTGACATATTGTACATATCCGGAAGTTGTCCGGAATATGTGTAATATATCTCTTTATCAATAATAGGCTATTAGTTTGTTATTAAGTTAACAGCAATGCTTGGTCGTCCGATTAGCGCGCAGGACTGATTATTTCAACAGTCCATGTTTCATACCCTGCTCTAAGGAACATCCTAAACATGTAAAAAACATTTTACAGAAAAAAATAATTTTTACAAAGCCAAATGAATCTTTGAAACATTATTTCTTTTAACAATCAAAACAAAATCACGTCTTTAATATTCCTTGCAAATAGGCGGATCCGACGGGGGCCGCCTCTGAGTTTGTGTGAAAACACAAACTCTCTTAGAAATCTCATTTTACATATTATTATTCCGCCTAAAGATTAGCTTGAATGCAACGTAAAGGAAGGATTTTGAAAAAGCATATAATGAGATATAACAGCTTCAAATGTCAAGCCATCTTTCTATTTGGAAAACAGAGATATAACAAATAATTGACAAAAGGATCAATTTTTCGATCAGAGTTTTTCGGACATTTACTATAGTCCAATTTCGAATAAGGGCCTTAACTTATTTCTGTTTGAAAGATAGTCGTTGTAAGCTCTAAAGAAACAGATAATTATTATTGTATTAATAAAAAATTATCTAAGTATATAACTATATCTATTTTCTATATAAAGATGATTATTATATGATTATTGTGACGACGGGAGATGGAAGAGGACAGGTTTATAACCCTGGACCATTGAAAAAAACGAACGACAGTTCAGGGCGCATACCGCAATAACACACAGCCACACTAGCCGAATTTTTCTACATATAACTAAATGTAATCTAGATTATATCGAAATCGAAATCTAAATGTCTAGATCCAGATATATACGTAAACTATATGCCCATTGACTATACGTTTAAATTTAAGATTTAGACTTAGAGGCCACACTACTATTCATTTTGAACAAGGTCCTATAGTACTATAGATCTATGCAAATCTAGATATACTTTCGAGATCTAGATATAATGTTATCTTCTTGTCTTATATAATACAAAGAAGATGATTACGATCTATGCGATGCGTCATGCATTTAATCATGCATGTTAACCTCTGACCTAAATTCTGCCAAGTCATTGTTTTTTTTGGCTGTCTCACGCAACCCATTCAATGCTCTATTAGCACTAGGGAAAAAGAGCATTTAAAAAATTTGTCCTAGCATATGGAACAAGGAATGTGCCTTTATTTTTGTGTCTTTCTGAATATTTTATTTAATTTTCTTTTTGTATTTGTAATCCTAATAATTATATATCTAGAAGTTAAATTCTCTGTCTAGTAGGGGTGCACCGGATGGTACTTTTTGATATTCGGGCGGAGCCGGAGCCGAAGCCATAGCCGAATACCTACATGTCTACATGTTGCTGAGCATTTGTCAAAACTGTTAAATAACTTACTTATATTCATATTAATTGTTTCCCTTGTATTTACCTACCTTATTGCTTTAAACTGTTAATTATTCATGAATTAAAGCTTATCAGTATGTATAAACAGATAGGCCTATCACGACCTAATCTGTGTAGCTTGAGTGTGTGTATATGTGCGAGTCCACCAACTGTAAAGGGGTGCGTGGCATGGATAATATAAAATACGTAAATATATATTGAACTAGTTACTAATGTAACTCTTTCTAAGGTAAAGAACAATCTGGCTTGCATAATGTGCGGATGTATAGCTATATATTTAGCCAAATTTATGATATAAAGCCTTTTCCTATCAGTTTTAATTGAAATAATGTATCGAAAATCAACTATAAAAAAAAAAAAGCATTTCTATAAATAAATAAGAACATAAAACTAAAATGTTTATTTAACCTTGGTTAGGCTAATAATAGAATATGGATCCTCTATTTGGGATCCCTTAACTCAAGAAAATATTAGGAAGCTGGAATAGACACAAAATAGAGCCTTTAGATTCATAACAAACGAATATTCACATTTGACTCATCCCATATACTAGGACAAATTTTTTAAATGCTCCTTCTTCCATAGCGTTATTAAAGCATGGAAAGAGTTGCCTGAGCTAGTCAGGAAAACCAGCGACTTGGCAAAATCTAGTCATTGGTTAATAATATGCATTACTAAATGCATGTCGCGTTGGACGTAATCGTCTTATTTTTTAAGAAACGTTTGTATTATATAAGATAAGAAAATCGTAGATCAAAATAAGTCAAATTTGTTGATTTTAACAATCTTATGATTTTAGATTTTACATTTAAATAAATTGATTAGGCCTATCTAGATCTTTCTAGATCAAGATTAAGAACCAAAAAATTGCAAAATAATAATAATGAGAGGAGAGTGCTCTTATTTTCGATGTCCAATTACTTGGACTACTAGATCTAGCGATTAGGGTTGAAAAAGAAAATAGCAACTTTACTTCTTATTACTACTTTACAAATCAATGCCTTGTTTTAACATTTTGAAGTTTTTCACGACATTTTTGTGTAGTGCTAGAGATCTCCATGTGCAGGTATATAGGTTTGTTTTTTTGACGTAGATAATGACGGAACGAATTTAAAAAAAAACAAGACGAGGATTTTATGAAGAATAGCGAAACCGGGATGTCCCGGGTTCGAAACCTGGTGAAGACTGGGATTTCTAATTTCGGATCTTTGAGAGCCTCTGAGTCCCAACGGCTCTAATGGGTACTTGACATTAGATGAGGTAAAGTAAAGGCGGTTGGTTGTTCTGGCCACATGACATCCTCGTTAACCGTAGGCCACCGAAATAGATGATGTTTACATCATTTGCTCTATAGATCACAAGGTCTGAAAGTTTAACTTTACTTTTTGTTTAGCGAAACGCCAACAGACTACTTTTGACGGCTATAGAGTGAGGCAGTTTTTATAGACGTAGAGATTTATCTTCACGACATTTGAGGGTTCCCTTTATTATTATTTAACTTATTATTCAACAATCGCTATCAGCGTCAACTAACTTATATTGTTGGCCTTTTGCCTGTGTTATTTGGTCTCATTATTTGAGTGTTACCTCCGATTGACATCTGTAAAAGACAGCGCGGAAGAGCCTAACAGAAGTTAGGGCATTTTATGTGTATACAATTAGACTTAAGAAAGGATCCGAAAAACATGTGACCGAGAAATGTATAAATGTCTTTAATTCGTCATAACTCTGTAACCTTGATAGATGGCGGTTAGAAATTTAGAACAGTTATAGTTCATTAGATGCTTTTCAATTTCATTGCTTGATGTTGCATGAAAACTAAAATTGTAATGGAGTACATAAGGTTAAATTATAATTCTATTACAATTCTTTAATTATTACATCGATATGTAAACAATGATCATTGCTTAATTTAAATAAAAAGTTGAATTGACGCGATGCGCTATTTATCTGTTACCAATCATGTCTAGTTACAGATTTCGATAGATCTATTGTGCCGTGAATAGTTCTAGTAGCGCCTCTGCCTGAAAACATGTGCATATATTTTCCGATCTAAATATCTGTATGAGATTTAGATATATGTAGAAAATAGGGCTAGATATAATAATAGAAACTGAAACCGACATTAAATAATCTACATAATCTTCTAGATTTACAAAAGCCTATAGGCCTGACAAAAATTCAAAATTTATATATAAAAAAAATATATTGTTATTTTGAGCTTGATTTTATGTTTGAAAACAGAGGCATATGGTGAATCTGCGGGTACTATGATACCCAACTTCAACATACTGTCAATTTCCTCTTGTAATTTTACCTTCGTATTCATCGGTACAGTATATGACTTTAATGCTATAGGCTTAGTGTCTAGCAACTTTATCTTAAATTCTTCCACGTTTGCTTTTCCTGGTATGTCAGCAATGATATCTCTGAAATCATATAACACCTTCATAATTTCTCTTTTCTGATCATTATTCAAGTCTGGATTAATCTTCACCTGCGATAGCGAGGAAAGATGGAAGATAGTTGCATGTACTATCTTAATATTGTACTTATGCTTTTTAACTTCACTTTTTCTGTTAGCAATGGACGTTACTGGCAATAATCTCTCCTTCAAATCCATTGAGTATAAGTTAACATTCCTGTATGTATCTTCCTCCTCTTTGTTTACAAATACTTGTTTCAAAATAGCCAATGGTCCTCTCATCTGTCTTCCATATACCATTTGAAATGGCGATGTGCCAGTAGTTTCATTCGGAACTTCTCTCTAAGCGAAATGTGCAATGCTAACTTTTCAATCCCAATCCTTTGGACTTTCTTGTGTAACCTTCCTTAGAAAACGTTTCAGTGAGGAATTGAAACGTTCATTCATGCCATTCGAAGAAGAATGGAAGATAGTTGAATGTAATATCTTAATATTGTAGAAGTTACAAACTTCCTTGTACAAATCCGCAGTAAATTTACTTTTATTATCACTTAATACCTCGTGCGGTATATCAATTCTACTGAATATTGTATTCAACGACTCAATCACAGTTTCGGTATTAATGTTTCATAATGATATTGCTTCTGGCCATCTCGTAGCAATGTCAACAAGTGTTAGAAATAATCTGTTTTTGTTTTCAGTAACCTGTAACTGACCAACAATATCTATTGCCACTTTGTAGAACGGTGTTGTAACAATATTCATACTGCCTAGTTCTACTCAGTCACATCTTCGTGGAGGAGTTCGACAACGTTGACAAATATCACAAGTTTTAATAAACGCCTTTACATCTTTATCCAAACCTTTTAAATTATCTTCCTTTTCGACAGTTGAAATATTTTTCTTCCTGACCCAATTGACCTTTCAAATTGTTCAGGCTTCCGCGCGGTGTTGATGCTGGTAGATAGATCTAGTGTAGATCTACGTCTGACTGGAGGTAATACCGAACTCAAAACTACTTCAGTAACACCGGCGAAAAGCCGAAACAAACAAAATATGTAGTCGACGCTGATGCTGTTTACAAATCCATTTAATAACTAAGAAGGGAATCGTCCTATGTCAGCTATGTCCGTAAATCCGTATCTATATTCTACTGCTCTACACAAAGCATCCTCTTTCTAGCGTCACTAAGAGCGTTCTTCTTTTTTAAAGATCTGTCACGTCATTTGTCGCTAAGTAAAACTTTACCCTTATTCCCGAAACAAATAACTAATTCCTAATCATGTCATAACAACTCCTCCCCCTCACGTTGTTCAGGCTTCTGCGCGGTGTTGATGCTTGTAGATAGATCTAGTGTAGATCTACGTCTGACTGGAGGTAATACCGAACTCAAAACTACTTCAGTAACACCGGCGAAAAGCCGAAACAAACAAAATATGTAGTCGACGCTGATGCTGTTTACAAATCCATTTAATAACTAAGAAGGGAATCGTCCTATGTCAGCTATGTCCGTAAATCCGTATCTATATTCTACTGCTCTACACAAAGCATCCTCTTTCTAGCGTCACTAAGAGCGTTCTTCTTTTTTAAAGATCTGTCACGTCATTTGTCGCTAAGTAAAACTTTACCCTTATTCCCGAAACAAATAACTAATTCCTAATCATGTCATAACAAAATACACGATACAACAATCTGTCAAATATCTTGAACTGAACACTACCATTTCTCTTTTCTTTCAGACGATTGCAGTCTTAAAACCTTCTATGTCCTGCAACATATCCTCCTCACTATCACGTTTACTAAAAACTAGCTGTCGATATACTTCTGCAGAAAAACTCTAAAACAATCTGTTACAATCAAATTCTTCACATCTTCTGCCGTTTCCTTAACCTCCGCCATCTACATAGGATTGCTCAGCGCTATCCTCAAATCTGCAACATAGCCCTTGAAATCATTCTCTTTTGTTTTTTAATTGGTGAAACGTTTCCCTGCACGTTTCTGCATTGATATCAGCCTGTCTCATTAAAATAATGTTCACTTTATCATAGTTTTTCTTTTTAAATAGATCATCTTGGAGCATGAAATTCTTGAGATTAGAAGTCAATTTTTATGACAATAGTAAACCCCAATTTTTCTTCTCAATGCAGCACCCTGTTGCCACCGCCTCCAATAGAGTTTGAAAACCTTTTAAATCTTCGTCATCGTTCCTATTCTGAAAACTCTTGTCCAACTTGTCTATTATATTTCTGTGTTTGTCTTGTATCCTTACTTCTCCTTCCTATCAAATTTACACTCTTTCTGTAACTCCTTCTCAATAATTCTCTCCTGAGGTTTTGCCAATTCTTCCTGTCTCTTTTTAGTTTTTACTGCTTCTCTTTTTTCCATTTTTCATGTTCCTCCTTCTTGATACGCTCTTACTCTTTGCATTTCTCTTTTTAAAGTCGTTCCTGCCTTTCCAATCTTGCTTCTTCTGCCTTTTCATATTCCTCCTTCTGTTCCTTAACATATTTCTGAAACTCAGACCCTGTAAAACCTAATGCCTATCCGTCTGCTATAAATTGTAAAATAGCTAGAAAATTAACTGTAATGTATGACAGAAGTGCGATTTTACATAAATAGAGTTAGAATGTTTTTTATAAAAATCCGGAACAACCAATAATCGTAAATGATAAGAAGATTTTTTATTTATTTATTACAAGCTTCCCACATATATTTTCATTAAGATTTCTTATTGTAATGTTTTTTCTACTTGTATATGTTTAGACAGTGCTAGAAGTCTAATTCCAAAAATCTCAGTATGTGGACTTTGCCTTTGTGTTTATTTTTGGACAGTAAAATGGTAAGCCAATTTGTGACTATGTAGATCCAGGTAATGAAATAAACACATTTCAATAGTATATGATTCTTTGTAATAGATACATTATCTGATAAATTCCACACAACTGTTTATTTTTTGTCCTGCAGAAATTTACAGTAGTAATTATGAAAGTTTTAGAAAAAAAAAGGGCTGATAATAATGGAGGAGTTCTTTTAGCAATAAAAAACACTCTTATAGAAGAAGAAATTACCTTACCAAATTAAAAAAAAATAGAATCAGCATTTTGTTAAATTAATACCACCTCAACTTCCCTAATATTAGGCAGTTTTTACAGACCACCAAATTCTATTTTGTTATATAATATAATATTTTGTTTCCTTTCCCGACATCAATTTTTTAAATATACATATTTGTCACTTCTACATCCCTTGATAGATAGATAGATAGATAGATAGACAGATAGATAGACAGATAGATAGATAGATAGATAGATAGATAGATAGATAGATAGATAGATAGATAGATAGATAGATAGATAGATCTGTCTCTAATCAATTAATATATCTTAAAAGTCTAACTACATAAAAACTCAATTTATTTTTCGTACACTTGTTTCAGGTATTAGAAGGTGCCTTATTTGATTGCCAGAAAAGATATAAAAAAATGCTTCATTTTCGCTCCAATTTAAAAATGTTTAATTCTACACAAGTTCTTTCACTTATTTATTACCACGTAGATCTAGACACTAAAAAACGCACATGCACACAAGTAATAAAAACATTTTTTTTTTCAAGATAGCGGGATATTTTATTTTAAGTCTTTAACATTTAGGGAATTACTTTACTACAACTAAGTCTAGATTGAAATATATTTCAAAACTTAACTTATGGCCCTTTTTGTCTAGTTTTAAACGTTTTCTAAAAGGTGTGCCTCTGTTATGGGAATGTGTTTTTCGATAACTAAGTAGATTAAAAAAAAATGTTATTAATGAATTGTTTTTTGTAAAACTAATGTGTCTACTCGGTCTCTTATCATCTCCTAAGTAGTGTATACGTTTTTTTTCACAGTAAGGATCAGGTTATGACCTGTGCATTTACTTGTGCATTTATGTATACTATATTTCAGCCAGGAGATTAAATTATTTAATCGGAAAAGGATTCTTGTGGAATTATTTATTTGTATTTTAATTATGAGGACATCTGGTCTAACAGTAGATCTAAGTTCTTTATTGTAACTCTTAAGATCTAGTCAAGATGTACATCTATATCTAGAATATAAATCAGGGGTTCTCAACCCGTGGATCACAAACCTCGCTGGGGGTCATATGACGATTTGCCAGGGGTCAGATAAAACAATAGAAAATTATGATTTTTTGGTCTATTCTAACGTGGAAATTTAAACCTTGGCTTTGAACACAGACAAAAACACAAAATACCTAGATGTTATGATAAATGAACAACTCATGGAATCGAAATATTGACGAAACTATCCAAAAAATCAAACAAAGCATTAGGATTTATTAAAGAAATTTCTATAAATCAAATATGAACATGAAACTAAAATGTTGTTTAACCTTGGTTAGGCCGATAATAGAATATGCATTCTCTGTTTGGGACCCCTCAACTCAAACAAACATTAGGAAAGTGGAACAGACACAAAATAGAGCAGTGAGATTCATAACAAACGAATATTCACACTTGACTAGAGTATCACTAAATTTAAAAAAAAAACTCCAGGAGAGAAGATTTAAAAGTAACATTTATACATAAAACACGGAACCATAATCTTCAAATACAAAAACAAAATTCAGAAAAATATTTAGAAAGACACAAAGATAAAGGCGTACTCCTCGTTCCATATACTTGGATAAATTTGTACAAATACTCCTTCTTCCCTAGTGCTATTAGATCATGGAATGGGTTGCCTGAGCAAGCCAGGAAAACCAGTGACTTTGAAGAATTAAGTCATTGGTTAACATGCATGACTAGATGCATGACGCGTAGGACGTAATCATTTTCATTTTTTGATGTAACGTCTGCATTATATAAGTTAAAGTTGGCCTCGTGTGGCCAACGAACTAGTAATTCTTTTCTCAGCGATATAGATTAACTGTTACATTTGTAGTAAAATCGTTAGAAATGATTTCTTCATTTCCTAGGCATTGTATAAAATGACTTCAACGTGTTATATGTTGATTTAAAGTATTTTATTAACACAATTTTTTTAAAATACTACTTCTATCTTCAGGTAATTAAAAATAATGTACTCTTGTTCTTTTAAGTGTGGAGTATGAAGTAGGACTAGGTAAAAAGTTGACACAAATGATGTTTCATATTGTTTTGTATGAAAATCTAAAGAAAATAGGTCTATCATATAATCAACAAAGTAATTGATAATCTTGTTGATAAAGCTGGAAAAACGTTTTGATGTGATGATCGTAGACATCAGAGGACTGCTCGACTTAAGGCAGGCAGTAGCTATCCAGCGAGGCTATAAAGCCCCAACCTACAGTCAAGAGTGGTCCCTGGCGTTCCAATTTACGCCAATCAGTTAGGAACTTATCACCGGTAACTACAACTCTCCGCGTTTTTTCAGAGACATTACTGTCAGAGATGAAGTGACCTCTCCATTGCTGGGGGAAAGCCTGGGCAGTAAATTTGGAGTGCTGGGCTGCCCACACGTCAGCACACGCCTCTCTTCCATACTGACCGGGTCCAAAGGGATGGCAAGCCATCGAAATTTGGGGTCAGGTTTGCTAGAGAGCAGTTGTCTTACTACTGTCCCCCCGCCTACGGGGCTCCAGGACCGGATTTTCTGTTAGGGTTTATACTCCCTTAGCCTTAGACCTTACAGGGACACACACACAAGGCAGTGCGGCCACCACGAGGAGGTACTGCATAGGACTTGCTGTGGAGAGGCTATGTACTGGCAAGAGAGACTTACTAAATTGCTCCCCTTTCACTAATGCTAGGGGTTTGGTTGTGGGCAGCCGGGCGTGTCCGCACGCCGACGGGCCATTTCTGCCTCACATCTTGGGGCCAAACCTCCTACGAAACCCTTGCAATTTAGCCTGAGGCTTTACAGCCTCAGTTTCCATCTGCCACCACGAGGAAGTACTGCATAGGACTTGCTGTGGAGAGGCTATGAACTGGCAAGAGAGACAAAATTGCTCCCCTTTCACAGATGCTAGCCAGAGGTGGCTACAAGTTAAGTTACCACACTAGACGCTTCACACAGCCTTTGGACAGACTCGTAGAAATCACTAATTAATATATCTTGTTAAACAAGGCCAGTGCAATTCATTATTTGTCTGAAATATTAACACATATTTGGTCATTGGAAAAAAAAGTTCTTAAAAAAAAACAATTTTACAGCATAAGACTTTCATTTTTCATTAAATATTTTGTAAACCTACATGTTAAAATTCACTTTCTCTTGTTTTTTTAATGTTATTTTTTTTTTTGTCCTCGTTGGTTGGGTTTTATCTCTCCTATTGTCCTTTTCTTTTTTCAAAAATATCGACAATAGGTTGTTAATGATTTTAAAATAAGAAAGTAATTTACTAGAAACGATTATTAAAAATCACTTTTTAGACTTATTTTACAGTTAATTTTCTTGCCGAAACATAATAAAATGTGTTTAATCGGTAAAGAATGTTCCGGATTTTGTTTCGAAAAAGAAAACGACCTACATTACTTTAATTTTCTTACAAATCGTCGCCAAATATGAGCCGAGTTTTATATGAAAAATCTAATAACGCTAATAAATGTTTTCAATCCCTCTTCTAATAAATAAAACAAATAATTTTCTCATTTACGAAAATTGGTTGTTTCGGATTTTTGATGAAAAATGTTTTAACTTTATTTTTATGTAAAATCGCACTTCTATCTTACACTACATTTAACTTTCTAGCTAAAATGTTAGAAAATCTAATTATCGTTAATATTATGCTCCGATTTTTGAGACAAACAACTTCCTAACACCAAAGTATGGTTTAAAAATCTCTCCATAAGGGTATGGTACATCTAATTTTCATAACAGACCATCCTACAAATTAAATTAACATTATTTGATTAATCTGGAATTCTTATTTCTATAACTATATAATCATCCGGAACAATATATTTTAGAAACTTAAAACTAATGCAATGTTTCGGAAGGGAAATTAAATTTTAATCAGATTTTCAATAGCTTTTAGTCTTTTTTTTTTCTCGCTATTAACATGACGGACAGACAGACTGACAGACAAAACAAAAGAAAAGCGTCTTTAATCCTTATAAACATATATATATATATTTAGTCTAACTAGCCCATCAATGGAAATGCTAAAAGAACAAACTCGGTGCACCAATGTCTATGACTTCTAGAGAAGCTGCTCGTATTGAAGATATGTTTTAGTCTAACTAGAACGTGTGACGTAGTGGATGTTTTTTTCTTTTTGACGTCATATGGAGTTGATTCTTTAAATGGAATGCTAAAAGAAATCACTCGGTGCACCAATGTCTATGAACACTTGACAAGCTGCTCGTATAGATGACATTTTCTAGTCTAACTAGGCCGTGTGACGTAGTGGATTTTTTTCCTTTGACGTTATATGTAATAAACTCTTGAAATGTTATGCTAAAACAACTCGGTATAGTAAAGTTTATTGAACCTCATAATGTGACTCGCATTTTAAAAAGACATGATAGCTAGATTTAGATTTTTACACTAGATCTAGATTTTTTACACTAGATCTAGATTTTTTACACTAGATCTAGATTTTTTTTCTCACACTAGAGGTAGGTTTATAAAAATAGATTTAGATTTAAGTTCTAATTAAAATCATTATAAAATCTATATCTAGAATTTCTCGGTCTAGTTTAAAATGTTTGTTGTTTTAAATGTTTCGGATGTTCTTTCAGAGTTGTAGTCCAAACCTCCCGCAGGACGACGGGGGATGGGAGCGGGCAGGGTTTGAACCCTGTACCATCGATGAATCCAAACGATAGTCCAGCGCGCAAACCGCACTACCAGACAGCCATGATTTAGACTAGATCAAGATCTATAATTTTAATTTCTAGACTTAAAGTGTAGATTTTTATTTCTAAAGTCAAGATTGTCAATATGTCAATATTGCAATGTTATAAAATACTAAAACTAATCTACTATTTTAATATTTCATATTGCAATAAGTCTATTATTTGATTATATAGTTGTTGTTTTTTTAATATAAATCTTATCTAAATTACATCTACATTATCACTAATATATATTTTAGATCTAGATCTAGTAGATATAGATATTGAAAGTTTTAAATTATAAGTTTAATTTAGGTAGATCTACATCCTCATTCTAGTTCCATTTAAATGAAAATGCTCAATGCCTAAAGATTATCTAAAATCGCTCTTCTGACATATTGTACATATCCGGTAGTTGTCATTCCGTAATGTGTAGGTATATTATCAATAATAAGCTATTAGTTTGTAACCAGTTTGTCACTAGATTAAGAGCAATGCCTGGCCGTGCGGTTAGCGCGCAGGACTGATTATCTCTAAGGTCTCGGTTTCATACCCTGCTCGATGCTACGTGTACTTATGTATAAATAGGCCTATTATTTTAAAATACGATTTGTAGATTTAAAAAAAATTATTTGATTATTTTAAAAATTCATATTGCATTAACATAGGGTAAATAACATGTCTACAGAGGTATTTACGGTCTTAAGAAATCCTGTTATTTTGTTGTTGTTTTCACGTGTTATTAGCTTTGTCAAAATTAATTCAGTGGTTTCCTTCTTAGTAATCGTATTTACCTTGCTTATGCATTTTCTTTCGCCATTCATACAACACAATTAAGTTGTACAATCATGCATGCATAGTCATAATTAAACTCCTCAGTTTAAAGAAACAGTCTAAATTATTTAGATTTCTTGCGAATACAGATATAAATCCGATAAATTTATATTAGTAATAAAATAATTTAAATCATACTTTAATACTTTGCCTAAAGCAGTTGTAGTCAGTCTATAGAATGCCTATGCATTCTATACAATGCCTAGGCA
This sequence comes from Biomphalaria sudanica, assembly GCA_036873155.1. Classification (NCBI taxonomy): domain Eukaryota; kingdom Metazoa; phylum Mollusca; class Gastropoda; family Planorbidae; genus Biomphalaria; species Biomphalaria sudanica. Next base: position 5,236,140 of record JAZGLO010000933.1, on the reverse strand, counting down.
AGTAGGCGATGGAGAAATTACTTCTCACTTTGTCTTGCCGTTTATGGCATTCTACTTTGGCGGTAACATACATATATAAATCTTTCTAAATAAGACATTTTTGTACTTTGCCTGACGCAGAGCTAGTCATTCTATAGAATGTTCTATCAAAGTAGGAAAGGGAGAATCCTTTTTAGAAGAAGCAGAACGAAGAAGAAGAATCATTTCGTACTTTGCTTCAAAACGCGTTCTATTGAATGACTGCACTTCGCACTTTGCCGGTAACATATATGTGTTTGTGCTGGTGTGTAAACGTAGACGTAAAATTAACAATACATCTAGTTACTTTACAGAGAATATACACTGAAGGCTAGATACATTTGTTTAATGTTGTTGTTTTTTTTAAAAAGAAATATGAAACCCGCACAGAACAATATTGTCTTTTTTAACTTTAAACCCATCATTGATAAATACATGAAAGCTTTGGATCATGATGATTTTATACCATGACAAATATATTTAAAAAATAAGAGATGTGTTAGTGTATAGTACAGGCATAGAGAGAAAGTTTATGAAAAATTGCTAACCAAAAGCAAACTACTAACATCTGTTATGATCCTTAAAAGAAACCACATACAATGTAACCTGTACATTACCAAGAAGTAAAACGACAATGTTACTACCATAATGTATCATCTGACCAATATGTTCCAATCCATAGTGCATGTTGATCCTATACTAACGGCCCAATGATCACACGGTCAAATGACCCTTAGTTCATACTCAGGTGAATTCGACTCATAAATGTGACTGTGTTCACACATTCGTGAAACTACTTAGCGATTTAATTACGGGTCATATTAAAGAGTGTGTCTCTTTTATCAGCACAATAGAATTAAGTACAAAATCATAATTAGGGTTATAAGCACCCATAATTGAATATAAATTCATTAGTGACCCATTCGTAACTTTTATTATTATATGTTTTATTGCCAATTTTCGAAATGAATAGTGAGCTTATATAACTCACCGATAATCGATTTAACATATCAAACAAAAGAGTACTCAATAAAATTTTCATATACAGTTATTCATATAACAAAATATTACGTTATTTCAATAATTTAAATATAATTATTTAATACTGCATAGTTATAAGTATTCAGCACTGTTTTGTTGAGGCGGCTTCAACAGTCTGTAGATTAGAGGCTCAGAGAAGAACAAGCAAGCTTCCGAAGAGGCAGATCATGTGCAGAACAGATCTTCGATCAACGAAATATCATAGAACAAAGTGTTGAGTACTAAAAACGTCTAACGATCAGCTTCGTAGACTTTAAGAAAGCCTTTGATAGTGTCCACCGAGAATCACTATGGAAAATAGTTAGAGAATACGGCATCCCAGAAAAATTCGTCCAGATCCTACGACACTTATACACTATTATACAGTCAGTCTAGTTGCTGCATAAAAACAGAAGGGACAACCGAGTTTTTCAGCATCGAGACAGGTGTGAGACAGGGGTGCATCTTATCTCCCTTCCTTTTCCTCCTAGCCAACGACTGCATAATAAAGTAAGCAATGAAACAGACTGCCTTTGGTATTCCATGGCGTGAAAAAAAACGAAAGACAGACTTGGACTTTGCCGATGACGTTGCACTACTTGGGGCTACAAATAAATGCATACAAGAAATGACGGAGAACCTAGATAGAGAAGCACCCAAAATTGGCCTTCGCATAAACTTAGATAAGACCGAAATTTTGCGAGTGGGTTATAAGACTTGTCGAGTCAAAGCTTGAAGAGCTGGACAAGTTCACTTACCTTGGCAGCATCATAACAAATGATGGGGATGCCTACCATGATGTACCTAGATTTAGTGCGTAACAACTTCATGAATAAGCAAATAGACTGGATGTAGCGACTAAAGAAGACCTTCGGTTTACTTTGGCTAATTCAAAGCTTGACATTTCTAATATTGTCAGACAGCAGGAGGCATAATTTTCAAATTAGCTTAATTTCTTTTTATAGTGAATTCAGCAACAATAATGTTTATTTTTTAAAAAATTACAATTAAACATAAAAACATTAGGGCCCTAAAATTCAAAAATTTAAAAGGGGACTATTCTTAGGATTTGAAAGAAATTAAAGAGAATGAGATTAATGTTTGTGTGTAATTACTACAAATTATTTGACATTATTTTTGTACAATGATAATATTGGATGTTTTTGCCTTCGATTCCGAAGATTAGGTCTGAGTGAAGTGTTCCACATAACTACGCAAATCCAGTTGCAACCTGCATATTTTCCAAAGTTGTGTGCAAAGCCGTTGTCTGCGTCTTATCTTATCTTTTAAAATATAGACGTTACTTCAAAAAAGATGATTACGTCCTATGCGTCATGCATTCAGTCATGCATATTAACCAATGACTTAATTCTGCCAAGTCACTGGTTTTCCTGACTAACTCTGGCAACCCATTCCATGCTCTAATAGCACTAGGGAAGATGGAGTATTTGTACAAATTTGTCCTAGCATATGGGATGAGGAATGTACCTTTATCTTTGTGTCTTTCTGAGTATTTTATTAAATTTTGTTTTTGTATTTGAAGATATTTGTTCAATGTTTTATGTATAATTGCTACTTTACTTTTGAGTCTTCTGTCCCGAAGGCTTTCTAAATTTAGTGATTTTACTAAATCACTGTCTTTAATAATGGCTCTTCTTTGAGTTTCAAATGTTTGTCCCGCAGCTTTTGTGAGAGCTCTTCTACTGTCTGTCTCAGAGGCCATCTGCTGTCTGAGAATACCTCCAGGTATTTTCCTCTATGCCAGTGAGGACGAAATGGCGCCTGAATGGATCTTTATTGCGCTTACGGAAGGCACCTCTGTACTTCCGTTCTACTCTAAGCTCACCAAAGAAGATCGCCTTTGTCATGCAGTCGTCTCCCATGCGGGGTATGTGTTATTGACAGCAAAAAAATTAATTTAAAAAATGACATTTTGTTGAAATTGGCCCTCTCACGCTTTTTTAAAAGTGTTTTTCTTACAGAGGGGCTATGGCGGATTTTTAAAAATAAAAAATATGAAAAGGGGGCGGTAGACCAAAAAAGGTTAAAGACCACTGGATTAGACGATATTGGACCTCCGACCTATAGGGTACATAATATAAAGGTCGTCTGTCTCTGTTAGCGACGGTGTCTTGTGGCCAACGCAACAATCAACAGCCTTTAATTTTCCCCACTTGGGTGGATTCAGAGGCACATAAGGATCCCGAAATTTAAAATGCCACCAATATTCGTACAAGGTACCCCCGGTTCCGAAGCTAAGCGCCTTCCCTTTTTCTCTAACCAAGTATAAATAACATTTCAATTGAATGTTCCTGTTTAATAGGTACGTCATATATATATATATATATATATATATATATATATATATATATATTGATTTTTCAATAATTTCACCATAATAATTCTAGTCAAACAACTGGTCATGACCAAAATATATGTGACTATCCTTAATGTTTCACATGTATGTATGTATGTAGGAATTTAAACCAAAGAAACTAGTTAGTGAAATTGAAAAATACATTCATAACTAAACATTCAATATCAATTTAACACAGACAATAATAAAATCAATAAACATGCTTTGCAATGGTTTTCTTTTAATAGTTATAAATTAAAAAAAAAAAGAAATACAAAATCTAAATATCAAATAAACATTTATAAGTATTAGTAAATAATGTTTATGTCATATAACAAAAAATATATAAAAAATTATATCAATATATTATGATAGATCAGTTTTTCCCAAACTGTGTTCCGCGAAAACCTAGTGTTCCGCTAGGCCTGAATTGGTGTTCCACGAACTATTGGAGTAATTATTGAGTAAGGCTACAGGTGAATTAATTATAATGTAATACAACGACAAAAAAATATATATAATTTAATTTTATCACTATTCTCCATAACGGAAAAAATGTATAACAACATGACTTTGAACTTTGAACTGATCGAGATTGTGACTTTACTTTGAAATAAAAAACAAAGATCATCCATTACATAGTTTCAGATGGAGTTTGTCTGAAGAGTACTAGACTATTTCAACACATGGACTAGCTTACGTTTGTATCACACAACTTATTTGTGCCAAGCAAAGGTGTAGCTAGGGTGGGGGAGGAGGGGAAAAAATTTAAAATCCTCCCGCCCCCCCCCCTTTTAAGTAGGCCCCCAAAATGAGTTTCTTTTATATTACATATTAAATATTTCGCAAAATGAATGGGCCCCTAAAGAGGTCGAGCCCCCAAAGAGCCCCCAAATGATCGAAAATTTGTAGATGCGAGCCTGGTGCCAAGCAGGACTTTTCTTATTATGTTGCAAATTGCAAACAAAATCAAAGTCTACGAACAGACTTGATCTCAGAATTCATCTCACTAATATCGTGACTGGTATCAAAAAGACAAGACATCTGAGTCAATCAAACTTATATGTTCGTACGTTTTTGTATTCATTTAATTATAGGCCTGGTAAAAAAAAAATCCCTTGTTATATAATTGAAAATAAGTAGTAAAACTAAATTTAGAATATAATTTAATTATGAAGATCGTTTTATTCAAACGATTGGATATACTGGTATAGATTAATAAGTAGAACTTGAAGAGAGGAAAGAGTATTACAAAATTATTTAAAAATCATAATCAGGTCATCTTATGGACTGTTCAAATTTATATAAAAGTTTGAAATATCAAAATGTTAATATGTATTCATTGTAGACTTCAATATCCCCGATATTAATTGGAAACAACTATAATTAGCAGTAGGTGTCCTAATAACCAAAACGGTATGAGTTTGGAATAAAAAAAAAGGCATGAAAAAAAAAAAGAGAGATGTAAAAGAGGCGTAAGCCCATATAAAAACTCACAAGCCCCCTTAAAAAAAACATATTCATGATATTTTGGGGGGGTTACTTCTAAGGAGAAACAGAAGGAGATGAACGCACTCGGAAAATTGCAAAGTTCCCTGATTTAAAAAAAACAATGAAAGGGGACGATCTAGGTGTAGAATGGGATACATACAATTAGAAAACTTGTTGTTTTCATTTTTGATTAGTAAAAGCAACTTAGAATCTTTCTTTCTCTCTCTATTTTACTTTCTCTAACACGCTCTGTTTCAACCTCTCGTCTTTCTTAGAAAAATAATTCTCACCTTTACTAGCACGCTTTGTCCCCCTTGCTCGCTAAAATGTTTCATTGCATATAAGCTTACGCCCACAACATCTTTCTCATCTCTCTTTCTTGTCTATCTAACAAGCTCTCTTTAACACTCTCTCTCTCACTCTTTTACACACACTCTCTCTCTCTCTCACTCACTCTTTTACACACTCTCTCTCTCTCACTTTTTTACACTCTCTTTCACTCTTATAAACTTCCTCATATACAAGCACGAACATGTTTTTTTTCTCTTTTTTTCCACTCCACTCTCTGTCCTCTCTCTTTCTCTGTCTCTTTCTATATATCTCTCTGTGTCTCTCTCTCTCTTTCTCTTTGTCTCTCTCTCTTTCTCTGCCTCTCTCTCTCTGTCTCTTTCTCTCTCTCTATCTCTCTCTCTCTTTCTCTTTGTCTCTCTCTCTTTCTCTGCCTCTCTCTCTCTGTCTCTTTCTCTCTCTCTATCTCTCTCTGTGTCTCTCTCTCTCTCTTTCTCTTTGTCTCTCTCTCTTTCTCTGTCTCTCTCTCTCTGTCTCTTTCTCTTTCTATCTGTCTCTCTCTCTTTCTCTCTGTCTCTCTCTCACACATACATATACATGTTTGCTCTCTTTCTTGACAAAACTCTCTCTAAAGGGCTCTCCTTCTCCGATGGTCTCTGCAATTAATGTTCCTTCAACTTCTTTCTGTCTCTCTCAAATAGGCTTTATAGATCTCTTTCTCTCTCTCTACTAAGCTCTAACTAAGCTCTCGTAAGCTCTTTCGTTTATGTTTTTCTTTTTTTACTTTCTCTTTTTATAATTAAACTTTCTCACCTTAATTACTTTCTAACGAACAAACAGCTTTCACTTCTCTCTAACCGCTCTCTTATTACTTTATCTTTACAATAAGTTCTCAATCTCTTTTATTCTTCTTTGTCTCGAATACTTAGATTATTAATTACTAGAGGTATTGAGCCAATTATCCATTTCTCGTTTTCAAAGTCTGGAGGAAATGTAAGTTTGATTTCTACCGGGAGCCCGCAGATAATGCTTTCACTGGTTCTCTCCAAATAGATGGCTACGTTTTCATTGTTGAACTGTGTGTTTAAAGTATAACTAGTGATCTTATGGAATCTGTCTTTCTTATAGATATCTAAAAGTTTAGTAAAGTTCGCCTTTACCATTGATTCTATTGACCTCTCTCCGATAGAAATAATGTATCCACATTCTTTTTTAATGTTAATTTTTGACCATTCTTCATTAAATCTTTGAACTCTGTGACCTAGGGATTCAAATATTTTAGTGTCATTAGAAACGCAAGTAAACAGTGTCCAATTTTGTAGAATGCTAGCCATGCGGACACATTTCCCTTTCAGGACAGCCCCGGGAGTTTCAGTACCTTCGATCATCAAAGTGACATCGGTTTTCTTCGCTTCCTCGTCATCAAATACAACATGTCGCGATGTATACACATTGATTTCAACTGAATATGGAAACTCGTTTGTTGATCGTTGATACTTCGTTTTCCCATCATGCTCTTTTAATTTTACGCTGACTATCCGGCCAATTCCAGTTCTTAAGCCGCTCTTGACATCGTTATTAGAGGAGTGATGACTAGGATAAGGGATGAAAGATCCTGGCCACATTTCTGGTCTTGTTTCACTTACATTGTTTATGGACAAAATTACCATTAGGTCCAATTGAGAGTCAATTAATTCCTTTATAGAATCATATGTCATAGGTTCCGGCTTAAGATTTTCAGCTTCCTTTTTATCTTTTATATACTTCATATCTAAAGAGAAAAAAAGTGTACACATGTTATCATACTAAACATTTTCAAAATAAGGTGCATATTGATTTAAAACAAATATTATTAAATGTTAATTAGATGTTTCCATATAATGCTCATTATTAAAGATACAGAGAAAGTATTCTTTATCTTGAAACTGTCAGGACAAGCCATTTATGTAACGGCCCCTTGAGGAACGTATTAGACTCTATGACTTTAAAGTTATTTAATAACAAATCGGCATCTAATTAGAAGTATGAAAGAGGAGTTGATACAAAGATGAACTACTCGGTACTGAGATATTGTTAAAGTTATGGTCATTTCCTAAATGTTGTCGACCATTCTACCAATCTAGGCAGCACAGCGTCCGACAAATCGTCACCGTCCTGAGAAAACGACAACTATCTCCCAAATGCCAACGGCAATTTTGGTCGCCTTAGACTGAGAGCATGGCAACAAAATTCAATGTTTATAAAACAGTGGTTCTCAGCCCACCTTTGTATAACTCTGAGACCTGGCTGCTCTGCCGAAATCATTTAAGTCTCCTCGAACGCTCCATAATGGGCATTCACACGCAAATAACAAATAAATATGTTCTGCTGGAGGCTGGTGTGAGCAGTACAGTCAGTAAGTAACTTTTGACAAATAGGAAATGCAGAAATGTCCGCAGGTACCACATTTGAGACCCAAAGAAAGGCGCAGAAGTGGAAAAGGAAACTAATGTAATCTAATCTATAATGTATTATTTCTAAGAGAACCATTATCAAACATACACAATTAGAGCTAACGGCCTTGAGGTAAAGAGAGTTAAGGTTTTGGCTTCCCAAAGGGATTATTAGGAGTTCAAATCACGATAAAAACTGAGATCTTACGATCATGGATTTTTTAGATAACCCTGAGTATTTGATATTAGATTTTAATTTTAGAAAGTAAAAAGCAGTTGGCCGTAGTAACATCCACGCACGAACATCCGTTTTCCTTTAGACAGCACATGGTACTTGATATAGGTCTTTGAAGAATCAGATTAATACATTTAATATTTGTTTGTTAGTTTTTTTTTAAAGAAAATGAGTTACAACATTCGCCTCAACACTCATTTATTATTAAATATCAATGTACCTTTGATTATTGTCAGTATTTCTGAGGGTAGTGTCACACCTACAGGGGAATCAAGCACAGGTGTGACACAACTCACTCTGTCCTTGACCATCTCTCTATCTACTTTTACTTGGCCTGTAGAGAGAAAATGTGTAACGCTAAAACAGTTATTCCTTGTGGTACCTGAAAGAAAACAACGCTCTTAGATAAGCTCTGTCTGTCCATCCGTCAACGATAATTTGCAGCTTGCTAAGTTCTTTTGCAGCGGCTACTTTTATAACAACTAAAAGTCACCCATTTCTTTTAGAATAAAATATGCGTTTTTTTAAAATAGAAATACATTTTTTAAAAATTATTTTATTATAGTAAAAAAAAAGATACAAACGAGGAGGACAAATTAAGAAAGGGAGGTAACTATTTTCTATATTTTTATACAAATTGCAAATGCAGTTATGTCCGATCCAAAAGTACATATATATATATATATATAAATATATATATATATATACCAATAATTCATAATATTGTCTTTACACCAACTGATACTAACATTTTTACTGAATACCTACGATTACATACCAATAAACGAATGCAATCTACATAACAAAGCCATACACATTTTGCTTGAAAACAAAACCCTAGAGTCATTCTTATGATTTATTACTAACTAGTTAAATACCTCCTTGACTACGGAATTATTTCCAACTTTGGACGGAATTAATTTTTTCGCCATTTCGGAGTGCGTTTCTTTGCTTTGATATAACTTGTATAACTTATTTATTTATACTTGGTAAATAATACTTTGATATAGAATTAAAGAGAAATGGATGCTCTTTCTAGTTATTAAGTTTTCTAGTTTGCAAATCATGTTGTTGTTGTAATTTTGGGTTTTGTATATAAAAATAAAAAATTTAAAAACTCACCAATTGACATTAAAAATATATATCAAGGTGCATGTCATAAAAAAATGTATTGCCGACACTGAATCCAAAGAATTTTTTTCTAATTTTTATCCATTTGTTTACAGAACACCATAGAAGAAACAGCAATAGATACAAAAAAATAAACTGGAACTAATAATCCAATGTCCCTACTTTAACGAAAAATCCCATAAAAATGTAACTCACTTGGAACAAAAAACGTATACCCTAAAACTTGTCCAACTGTACAGCATGTATATATATATATATTTATATATATATTGTATTTCCTTCTAAAGTACTTCACCTAGTATATAAATATTCCTTCTAGCTGCGATATTCATGGAAGCAGTCAATATGAATGTGTGGGTTTGACTCCCATCCAGCGCAAACATAAACGTTCTCCCTGACCTACAGTGTTTACTTACTCTGTCTTTCTTTATAGTTATAGGTCTGTATTCTCTTAATATTCTAACATGGTGTTCAATTTAATCTTATTGTCAGCATAGCTATATATTGTGCTAACAAGACTATCAACAATGTCATTGTCAATTAAAAAAAAAACCCTTCCAGCTCATTAGATGCATTGCTGACTAAGTCCAGGTTGAATCCCACATTTCTTGGTGGAACAAATCTGAAATTCTTCTGTTTCAGTGCCTAGATCTAGAGGTCTACCTATATCTGATTACATTTAGATGTAGATGATGTAGAGACAGCTAAATTATTTCTAGATCTACTTTGAAATTTAGATGAGGGTGGGGCTGCTTCATCAGCTGATAAACTTTAGCATTTCTTCTAGACCTAGCCCTAGGTCTAGGTCTATAAATTAATTTACTAGATCCATATTGACTATATTATTAGATTTAGAATCAATATCACCAACAGATAAAACAAAATCACTGTCATCTGAATTACTATAGGCCTACATCGTCATCAAAAAAATATTTAGATCTACAAAGTTTAGATGGCCTTTGAAGCTCCATGTTTAAAAAAATACGCACATAGAAAAAATAAATGTCAACTCTTTAAAAACATGTTGGATGAAGGAAATTCCGGATGTTTAGAAAAGGGAAACTATTCCAGATAAAAAATTAAGCAATAAAAACATGAATCGGAGAAATAGAAACGAAAAAATATATTTTAAATAGCCGACCAGCATTGGTCCGACCTTTTGCCCATTTTACATCAACGTCCTGTGCACTCGTTACTTGTAAGAAATCACTGTAGACACTTAAACAAATGTGAAGATTTCTTCCAGAGGCCATTTACCAAAACAACTGTTCCAAGAACAATCATTTCAAAACCTTAATTAGAATACCATTCAATCACATCATTTAGAAGGTGTTTAGGGTGAGTACCTAAGGCATTACGACATTTCGCAGTTGTTTCGCTGCCATAGTGTATCAGACTAGACCTATCAATTTGCCTTTTCTTACGTCTATACAGGGAGTTAGTTCTGTGATTATCAAGTCTGCACTGGAGACTAGAGCCAGCAGTGGGCCAGTGTTGTGCGTACTAAGGTGTTGCGTTGTGGGACAGCATGGTGCAGAATGATTATGTGATTAGCAGCTATATTATAATAGTTGTTAAATTCTATGATATATCAGTTTACCAGTTTTTTCTTTGTAAATTACTTTCATCACATTATATTGTTAACATCTAGTCAATTATTTATTGTAAGCACAAAGGTGCACGTTGAATGTCATGGGCACGGGCGAACGTGCTCAGGCATAAACACAACTCTGACATATAGGCCAGGCTTATACTGAGCCATATCTTCATAACAGTGTTTTCATTACATGATTTATGACACTAACATTTTAATATTTATAATAAAACGTCAGCCTGCTAAAAAAGAATCACGACGGCAACACGTTTATCCAATTAGTGTCTATTTTAAATGGAAGACGGTAAGATTGTAATATTTGAAACTTAGTAATTATGGTTACTACTTGCCGAGACTACTTGCTTACAAAACAGATGACTCATGGGTGTCGACTATTCAGGAATTGCGTCTGTTTTTGTGGAAACACAAACTCTTTTTGTAATTGTAAAGTTGAATATTTGAAATATCAACAATTTGAAAAGTTGATTATATGAAGCTAAAAAATTAATTACCCTTATCAGTGACCTCCTCACTTTCCATTATATTTTTCTGAAGAGAAACAAAATACGTTGCATCAACAATCATTTTTCAAAAATGTGAATTCTTAGGGATTTTCAAAGTACATTTTATTTATTCTTTCTTTAATACAGGGTGGTTAAGCGCTTGGTTTCTGATCCTCGGGTCTTGGGTTCAAATCTCGTTGAAGACAGGTTTTCAGTTTCGAAAATTTTAAGGCGCACCTGAGTATACTAAACTGTAATGGGTATCTGACATTTGCTGTGGAAAGTAAAGTCTGTTGGTCTTTATGCTGATCATTTGACCACTTACTCGTTAACCGTTCGACAAAGTAACAGATGACCTTATCATCCTCTGACCTATAGATCGAAAGGTCTGAAAGGGGAAACGTTATTTGTTAAATCAATACATTCAATGAAGGAACATTTTTGTAAATTTAAACATTTAAACATACTAAAATGTTAGTCATTGTACAATTTTGAGCATATATCAATATCATATATAGCCAAGAAAATAAACTTTTTAATAGTTTAGTCTAAATATGACATTTATAGGATCATTAGTGACTAAGCCTTTTAATACTTCGCTAATCGTAGAACCGGTATGCTTCATAAAGACAATATTTAGTGCGTCAATTAGGGAAAAGTTGGAAAGACAGTTCAAAGGAATCGATTTACAAAAGATTATCTGTACTTTAAAGAATTTCACAATATAAATATAGATATGAGATATTTTTGGAGACCAGTGTTTCTCAAACTGTGTTCCGCGCAACCCGAAATGTTCCTCGAGGCATGATTAATGTTCCACAAACAATAATTAACTAGTTTAACTAATAGGCCTACACGTGAATTAATCTCTAAATAAATGTAGAAAATAAAATGTTCTTGGTAACAAAATAAATGCTATAACATCACTATCAACTTTACAATGATCTAGTTTCTGATTCTAATTTCCAACGAAGATACAATAATTGATTTCTGGTCAAGGTTGCCTAAAGAGTTCCACAATCTTTGAAAACAATCAATCGTTATATACTTTATTTCATAAGTCTCTATGGCTAGACTATTTGTGTGAAGTTGTTTTTTTTCATTGTAAATTGCAACAAACTCAACGTATTGGAAAAGCCTTAACGCCACATCAGAGGTAAAAAAAAACAATAAGCAAAGTGTTCCGTTCAATACTCCGAATGTGCAAGTGTTCATAATGGAAACAATTGGAAAACACTGTCTTAGACTTTCCATGTTGAATAGTCTTGAAATAAAAAAAAAACTTTCTCGAATTGAGGATATTGGTTCTATTTACATTTTTCTTACAAGACTCGTCTTAATTTATTTCCACGAAGTGTTCTGTTTTCTCCCTGTTCGTCAGAATGTCATATCCACGGATGCCATACATTGAAGAAATGGCCGTGGAAGTTGCACCATGGTTCCTATTTATTCAGACTGATCAAGTTTTATTCCTATTTTAATCTTCATTCTAAAAAATGTTACAGAACTTTAACATTAAACATGTCAAAAAAAATACTTAAAAAAAAAACAAAAAACAAAGCTTATATCTATAATGGGGAAAAAAATGCATTAATACAGTAAAATAGAATTATTTATTTTGTCCATTTACAGTTCATAAGCTTTTTATGATTGAACTTCAATAACGTTTTTGTTTATTATCAGAAAATGGTATTTTTGGTATAGAATGAATTGCAAATGCACTTTTGTATTAAACTTTAAAAAATCAAAAATTAATTTAATGACGTCGAATCAAAGATGGTTTCGTCAATTAGGAGAGAAAGAGTTAATGTAGTAATCGCAGTTACACACGAACGTTCAAAGAGTCAAGACATGCGTGTTACAACACCATGAGAAGCTGATAGCGCATGGAAAGAGTCAAGACATGCGTGTTACAACACCATGAGAAGCTGATAGCGCATGGAAAGAGTCAAGACATGCGTGTTACAACACCATGAGAAGCTGATAGCGCATGGAAAGAGTCAAGACATGCGTGTTTCAACACCATGAGAAGCTGATAGCGCATGGAAAGAGGCAAGACATGCGTGTTACAACACCATGAGAAGCTGAAAGCGCATGGAAAAAGTCATGACATGCGTGTTACAACACCATGAGAAGCTGATAGCGCATGGAAAGAGTTAAGACATGCGTGTGACAACACCATGAGAAGCTGATAGCGCATGGAAAGAGTCAAGACATGCGTGTTACAACACCATGAGAAGCTGAAGCAGTGCACTTCGCTGAGTTGGATTACTGATTGTGTTATAAAGAGTGGACTGTGTTTTATAATTTGTTTTCAATTATGTATTCAAAATTCAACTTTATTTTTATCTTATTTTTATAAATCTTTTAATTGTATTACAGAGAGACTTGGTTCTTATGAAGCATACTGCGTGTTACTGACGAACTAAAATGGAATGACTGCTACAAATAAAAACAAATATGACAGTGTTCCCCAAAATTTTTCCTTAATGGAACACTTCGCACACTCACAGTATTTAGCGGAACACTCACATTATTTATTATAGACATTAATTCACGTGATGGCCTACTAGTTAATTATTCCAGTAGCTCGTGGAACATCTATTCAGGCCTCGCGAAACACTAGGGTTCCGCGGAACACAGTTTGAGATACACTGATCTAAGGCAATAATACGTTAAGTGAAAAACGTCAAAACGGACATAAATCCTGTATAACTTAGCTGTATTAGATATTGACTCACTTGTTCTGTTCTCGTCTTGGTCAAAGAAAGTAGTTCAGTTTCTACATCACTCTCATTGTCACTGGATTTCTTGTTTCGTATCTATGAATCATTTGTACAGATTAATTATACAGCAATCATTGCCTACAAGTTGTCATGAATTTTATACCTAACTTAATTACCATTACCTAACTAGCATTGAACACCAGATACAATCAATATTCTGTTCCCTTTTTATATATATAAATATATTATATATATATATATATATATATATATATATATATATATATATATATATATATATATATATATATATATGTGTGTGTGTGTGTGTGTGTGTGTGTGTGTGTGTTTGTGTGTGTTATTTTAACCATAACACTCCTTCCCCATTGGGTTTTTTATTTTTTACTTCTAATTAATTGTCTCGCATTTTTTCTATTCTTTAACAAACTTTTGGACGTAAATTTGACTATCTCTATAAGATGAATTTGAACGGCTTACAACAAAAAGAAACACACAAATACACATAAACACTGAAAGTTTAAGACTTCCTTAGTTATCAAATATTAAAACAGATATGGGGTATTTAGGTTAAAGGTTTAGGTTAAAGCACTTAGATAAGATAGTGTATGAGAAATATTTGAATAATACCTGCCTTGTCTTTATAATAAAAGATGTTTTTTGCTGATTCAAATATGCTCTATTTTTAAGTACATTATTTTGTTTTAATATAAAACTTTATACATTTTGTAAAAAACATTAATGGAAACGAGCGGCCAACTATCCGGCAGTGACATTCGACCGGAGTCGAATATGGACGAATAGTGAAAAAAGGCCGAATATTCAGCAGAAGCAGAGCCGGAGCGACTATCCAGTGAACCCCTAATAACAATTCAAATTGTAAATTTTTCCTTATAATCTATGAAAGAAATTCTTCCTACAGTTAAAAACAAAAAGTAAAGACAAAAATTACATATCAATATTAGGTTGATGACAAGCCTATGTTTATATAAAGGCTTGTGTATTGTAATAAACCTGATGGGACACAGATGGGGGTAGTGGTGTGTGTAGACAGCCGACGCAAATCGCCCCAGGCCAGCGCTAGACGAGCGGTCAAGCGTCAATACGTCGGAGCATGAAGCTTTTGTACAGTCTATGTTACGTTGGTGCCAATTGTGATTTATTGGACAATAGTGTTACGTTACTTTGGAGGCTTTGAATCGGTTGTGTCGTGGGGTGCAGTTTGCAGAAAGTCTGGACAGTTAGATTCGTTGCAGTACTAATGCTTGAAAAATGTTCATTAAAATAACACTTTACTTTATCTGTGAAATGTTAACATGGCGTCACAATAAAACCAAGCTCTATAACATTTGTACATATACAAGGCATATTATACATTAGAGTACCAACCAAACAAAGAAAATAGTTTATTAACCCAGTGTAAAATATATAGCTACAAATGTAGATGCTACATCTTATGGAAGCTGTTATTAGTATTATTTTAAAAGCTTATTGCAACGGGTGACACCTACCTAAATGAAACACCAATGCAGGACATTGTTTAACAAACGAAAAAAATACTAGACGTCTAAAATAAGACTATAAATTAATGTCTAGCAATGGACAATGTAAATATGGAATACATATGTGTTGGACGACAGGGTGTACTGATATTTGCAGTTCCTATAGCGCAGATTCTTTATAAATGAAAACGTTACTTTATTAGATAATTACGTCTTAAGTCTTAAGTGTATCCATTTGTCAAGCATTATTCGGAAAGAGAATTTAAATAGACCACCGTAGTACGAGGTATTTGTCTTCACGATATATAGAAAAATATACAGGTCGCAATTGGGTATACGCAGTCATGAAAACCATTGCACTCATCCTTAATCTTCGGAATCGAAGACATTGCCATTTTCAATCATTTTAATAAGAGACTCTGGCAAGATATATGACGAAATAATTGTTCTTACCACTTTATTACAACAATTAAATGCTTTTCTTAATTTAATATGTTAATTAATTGTTTTTCTTACAAAAGTATAAACTCTAGATGCAGAGTTGTAGTGAGAAAGCAAAACGTGCAACCGGGCCAAGGTATTTTATGGCACCACCACCCCCCATTTTCAATAGAAATATAGGTTTCGTAGTAAAGACCATCAACGTCATAACCTGAAGGCAGAGTTACAATTTGTGTCTGACACCTAGCTTAATTCAAGTAGACATTTTTTTTTAAACGCACCACTACTTCTTGGTTTTCTTATCTGTGGACGTATTTTATTGAATAATTGTGACAAGATGGTTTTATTATAAAGCAAAATAGATATAACTGACAGTATTTTAATTGAAAAAAGACTAAATATGGCTCAACAAAAATGACGAATTCTATGAGGCACTTATAGAACTCGGGTCTCAGATACGGAAATCCTCTGCCAAACTGGAAGTTGACCACTAAATAAGAAAGTTTGCGGGACATGTTCTCCGACAATATAAACTACGCAAACCATGAGTTGAGATGACATGGAGGCAAATACGAGGAAAGCGCATACAGGGACGTCCTCGTATAACTTGGCGCCACACTTTCATGTACGACCTCAGAACAGTGGACACCAGGTGGGAAGTAGCTTCATACATTGCCAGTGACAGATCTTTTTAGAGACGGCTTGCCGCCTAAGTCTAAGTAAGTACTTTAATGTCAAAGTATACCCTATTGTTACATTATCATTTATACCAAATTTACGTACCCGAAATTGTCGACGTCTAGTTTTCCTAAAAAATCTGGTATTTAAAAATAATAATTAAAAATATAATTTTAATAATTAAATTTGATAAAATTGAAATAAATTGAAGAAAAAAAACGTTACTAACTATTTGAAAGTAAATAGTAGCATAAATTCAGAGAAATGTTGATGACTGTATCCTTCTAATCTAACCTATACAATGCATTGGGACTATTGGTTCGTCACTTTACCAGGAACATGTATCAAATAAGGCTAACTAACAAATAGACGCAACAGAGGTGCCCCACGGAAGCGCTTTTTAGTTCAGCTTAGGCGTCAACTTGCCTTAGCTGACATAGCACCTGGTTACATGCGGCTTCAGAACGAGACAGCTGGAGGACGCGGGATACACATTTGAGATTTAAAAAAAAAAGTCCAATGCTGAGGACAGACGCAGACGCGAAAATAAATTCTTAATCGACCATGTCAATGGTTATGCTTGCCCTGGATGTGGCAAAATATGTATGTCACAGCTGGGGCTGCGTATCCACGGGAAATACCGCATTCCTCATTAAGCTTCGAACTCGAAGACAAGCCTTATATATGTAATTAACAATAGCACTAAGTTGTACAATGTAAAGTTTTGTACCTACCAATACTTTCTGATATATGACCTTTCCATTATTGGACAAGGTTCCATTTTTATTATTGATGTAGGTAATTAATTAGTAATTAAACTATGCTGACATTGTTTAAAAGTCCATATGTATGGCAAAGTAACACTTGTAGTAAGAATATTTAAATTGACCTAATAAAACAAAATACTATCTTGACATTAAAAAAAAACACTTACATCGTGAATATTGCCACAATTAGGCCTATTACAAATACACAGGAGACAATTATAATGATTATATTATTGATTTCACCAGCACCCTCTGTTTTAAAAAGAAAAAAAGTAATGTATAATTTTACAAATAAAATATAGTAACTAAGAATTCATGTGTTGTTGTTTTTTTGGGGGTTGAAAAACAGTTTGTGGATCGAACGAACGACATTTGCTTTATTAACGCGTCGCTCTTTTCACTTGATGGATCGTGGTGGCTGAGTTGCAAAGCGCTTGGGTTCTGATTCGACGGGTCTCAGGTTCTGAATCGACGGGTCTCAGGTTCTGAATCGACGGGTCTCAGGTTCTGAATCGACGGGTCTCAGGTTCTGAATCGACGGGTCTCAGGTTCTGAATCGACGGGTCTCAGGTTCTGAATCGACGGGTCTCAGGTTCTGAATCGACGGGTCTCAGGTTCTGAATCGACGGGTCTCAGGTTCTGAATCGACGGGTCTCAGGTTCTGAATCGACGGGTCTCAGGTTCTGAATCGACGGGTCTCAGGTTCGAATCTTGCTGAAAACGGGATTCTTGTGGCGCCCATGAATCTCTATTGGGTCCTGAAAGATGTAATGGGTACCTGGCAGATTTAGTGGGTATCTTAAATTAGTTGGTGAAAGTTGGTGTTGTGTTGGCCACATGACACCCTCGATAACCGTCAGCTATCAAAATAGATTGCTTTTACTTTATCAGCCCATAGATCGAAAGGACTGACATGTTTTTTTTTTTACTTCTTTTAATTTAGCTTTCTAAAGATATTTATATATGAAAAATATTAACCAGAGAAACCATTCATTTTGTGATATAATACGTCATTGTTTAATGTTCATTCGTGCAATAAATTGACAAGGATCTCACGAGAGCTGTTATACTCTTATTAAAGATGAAGTATCTATCAAATAATGTTTGTGTTAATAGCGAAACTTTGATTCTAGCATACCTCCAATTTAAGTCAGAACTTCATAGAACCTGGAACCAGGAACCTGGAACTAGGACGTCGATCATAAAACGGCTCTTACGATTTTCCTAACAATTGGTGAGTATCGTTGAGAAAAGAATGACTAGCTCGTTGGCTACACTGGAAAAGTCTAGTTTGAACGTTATCATTTTTCAAAGTTAAAAATGAAAGACATTGAACATTGGCTAAAGAACTATGCCTAGGTTTAGATCCAACCATAGACTTATATGATCCAACATTGATTATGAAAGGACTCTCGCGTTCTTGAAAGGACTATCACTTTCGTGAATTTCTGAATGTAAGGCATTATATAGTGAAAAGTTTTATAAATGTTTAGAAAAAATGTGCGCCCTATCATTAGAATAATATAAGTAGTAGATCTATATATTCACTTAAACTGGATTTTTTCTATATGGGGGGGAGGGAGGGGCGAATGTTGCATTTTGTTCTTTATTTTAATGTAACATTCATTAGTTATTAAGAGAAAAACAATTTAAAAAAACAGGGCATAGTCGGCCTTAGTGGACCGAAAACTAAGATGTTTATTAAATTTAAAGTCGCTTTAAGTTTATTGATAAATCACCTAAACTTTGCTTATAATCTACGTAAATATAATGTATATTGTATCTTTGGCACTACAGCCCATGCAGGGTCCTGTCCTTCTCTGGCCCATTATTTCATTCTGATTTATCCTGGACTTTACGTCTCCATGCCCGGACTCTTGGCTCTTGACTCTGTCTCGACATCATCGCAAAACAATAGTCATGTCCATTTCAAGTCATAGGTCGGTTTCGGTTGTGACTAGTTCGGTTTTTCATATGTGTTTTAGCTTTCGTAACAATATTTTTTATATGACTGGTTTGTTAGCCCTGCGCTTAACCATCTGGAGGGCTGTCGGGTTAAGCTCTCTGGATAGCTGCCTTTGTTGTCGGGTAAGTTGCCGTAGACTTTGTGGATCTCTCCACTTCCTGCAAGGCAAGTTTGATTATTTGTCCACCCTGGCTGTTTTATTTCCCCGGTACCCACTTCATCTGAAGGGCATTCCAGTGTCGCCACTTGGTGTGGCGCTCGATGGGAAATCACAAATTCCACATGAGATATTTACTTAGTAAGGTAAAGTTAAAAACGATATTAATTCTAAAAATATTTCTGTGTTATAAATAATCATCAATACTTCTCTTGCCAAAACGACAGCGTAAAAGCGTCTATCGCCAATCATTAAACGCCAGAAAGGCTGTGCAAAATTGTGCTTCCACCACATTATGCGACACCCATGAGAAAAGGTTAAGCTGAAAGGACAGGACCTCATATATCAGCTCATAAATTCAGTCATGCCAAGGCTATATTTTAAACTCTTAAACCAAGTTTCTAAAAATTGTGTTGTATAAATATATTCGTTTGTCTACCTGTTTTTTGAAGAAGAAGTCTGACAGTGCATTCAATACTTGTTCTTATTTTGGGATTCTCAAATATGTGATACTCTATTCTAAACACTGTTTCTTCTTTGATTTCCACAACATGGAACAGGAAGTTGGTAGCGTTTTTAAGATAAATAGATGTTTTCTTGTCTTGAAGCGAAAACGAGTACTGAAGTTCGTTGTTTGCCCTTTCCACCACAATCAAAGCTGTTGTCTGGTTCATTGTCTTGTTACAAAGGTCGAGCTGGTCTATTTTGTCGTTGATATATACGTGTACTCCAGTATGGGATAAATCTACAAAATTGTTTGAAAGGCAGAATGTAGTCACTGGAGTTTGTGTATTAGATTTAGTCATTGTTAATCAATCAATCAATCGATCAATCCATTTACCAGACAATAAATTCATCAATCGTTCAATAAATCATTCTAACAGAATATCAATCAATCCATCTATCTTTACTAGTTATTTAATCGGACTTTCAGGTATATAAATATTTGTAATATAAAACTATTGTAAAATAACTTATTGCTCCTCAGATCCTAAAACAATCTTATATACGTAATTGTACTGTAGTAAATACTGATTAGGTGATTAAATGAAAAAAAAATCTTTAAATGTTAATGTTATCTATCTATCTATCTATCTATCTATCTATCTATCTATCTATCTATCTATCTATCTAAATTGACATACCGAGTATATAGGGGAGTTTTAATTCCTTGCTTTTGATTTTGATGTCAAAGTGATAGATTGTACCTTGAAGAAAAGCTTCGCTGAAGTACGTGTCAGCTGTTAGATTAAGGACGACACTAACAATATTTCTCTCATTGGTGGCATGACAGTAGCAGTTGCTGACTTCGTAACCGCCACAGTTTGATAGGTCGACGTAGCAGAGCTAATGGTCAATAATTGGTGGAATAATGAACGAAATTCACACATTTTGATTAAAGCTATCATATTTATATACAAATGTGGGTCAGTGCCAAATCAGGTGACTTCACTGACGGTGCAGCTTCTAATATACAAGTTTTCAGGGCCGGCCTTAGACATAGGTCAACTAATCAACCGCTGAGGGCCTCCAAATGGCGGGGGCCTTGCTTAGGACTAAAAACAAATAGAGTAAAATTGTGATCAGATCTCAAACATAGTAGAGCACTATGACTGTTTACTAGTCCCACTCTGTCTCTACTACGGAGTCTGTGATTCATGAAGGTCAGTTATTTATCAGTTAGGACATATAGTAAAGTGCGAAGTTCGAGCAGCCCCGATTTGTCAAAAGGTTCGAACAGATCACTTTTTATTGCTAAAACTTTTTTATTTGAATGTTTACCAAATTACTACTATATTGCTACTGCGCATGCACCTTTTTTTCTTTACTTCCGACACATACTATTTCCTTTTCCTTGTAAAACCTAAGTTCATGGTGAGGTCAAACACAGGAGGTGTGGAATTATTCTTTTTTACTACCCGGTAGTGAAGGAAATGGGTAATGGGCTTAAGGGTATTTTTAAGTCTGATTGATCATCAGCGTAAAGAGACTATTTGAAGTTGTGGAGGGTGGGAAATGGTGCAATAGATGATGTTCTTGCGCTGGAGTAAAAAGAAAATGACTTTATAGTGAAAATTAAATATTAAAACATGTTTTTAGATATATTTTCTTTGATCTGTTCGAACCTTCCATCAACCCAATCGAGCTTACTAACTGGGGAAAAATCCGCTCGAGGAAAAGTAGGCTTGGCGATACTTACCCTACACCTCTTTGACTTCGTATTTAATTTTAACTAAGCCTAGTGATACATTAAATCCAATCTATTTTTATAGAAAAAAGGACGAGGAATTCAGAGATACTATCAGTTTTTTCATAGATCAGACCGTTACGGTGCTATAAAAATCCAAACTTGAAAATTGCTGCCAGCGGGCTTAATGCGCTCGAACTTCGCACTTTACTCTAGATGGGACACGTATTTTTATTTTTTTTCGCTGTTTTAAAATTTAATGTGGGGCCAACAAATTCACTTCGCTTAGAGATTCCAGCTATCCTAGACGATCCGGACTTTTTACTCAATATTTATTGTCGTAATTTTTTTATAGACATCGTTGTATGATTGATTAACATTAAACACAGTATTGACATGATTGATTCTTTTTAAAATCACTTATATTTCGTACTCTACAAACTCACTGCACATTGTTTTTCACAATGATGACATTGTTCTCTTATTTTGAAACCTGGAAACTTTTATATACATTCCCTTTTTTTTTAAAGTATGATTAATTAATCAGCTGCATAATGTTAGACACTTCCTCCTCCTAAACTTCTCTCTTTACCAAAAGGCCCGTTTAAGACACTGGCCCCAAAACATCCCAATAGAAAGAAATCTATACGGAGAGCTCCCTGATCTGGAAACCACTGCGCAGTTCATCTCATGTATTGGTCTAGTCAACTGAACGCTCCATCATAACAATGAGAACGAAGAAGAAGAAGAAGTTAGACACTTAATTTTCATTTTTAGTTCTGTAGAGACGCACCATAGTGGACGGATTGTGAACGTGACTAGTGACGCTTTCATTTAGATGGGTTAGAGACTACTTAGAAACAGTAATTCAGTTGGTGATAGGATTTTATAGGGTTAGAACGTATTTTATCGAAAGAGACATCGACTGTGGCCTTTTCTGGATTAAACATTATTTAAACTGTTTATTGTACCGCCATATCACGTGACTTGACCACACAACGCTTCATATGTCCTGTTTACATTTATACTTTTTTTTTTTTAAAGTACGTGTTGTGAAATTATACTTATGTAAAACTTGTGATTCTATACCACCGAATTAGAATCCTGTTTACCAAGCTCAAGAAGCTAGCATGGGCCTAGAAGGAAGGATATAGAAGTTTTGAAGACGAGATTATAAAGAATATTGTTAAAGTTCTGGCAGTCAGTTTCAGCCAGGGTCAATTAGAGTTAGGACTGACAGTGAAAGCTAGAAGTTGCTGGTGTATAGTAAATGGTTGGTTATTTTTATGTAACCGTTATTACTATTATAGTATCCTGAATCCTGTGTATATACTTTGTATTTATTTATTATTTCAAGTTTGAGTTTAAAGGAATGAAATTTAACACACTGTGTCATTTATCGTATCTAAATAGTATTTATCTTAGACTAACGGCACCTCTGAGAGTCAGATAAAGTAAGACGCATGGACGTCTGTCTCTTTAATCGACGTCGTGACATTTATTACCAAACTAGAATCTTCTATAACATATTATTTGTCTAGTCTAGGCTATAGTCTTTTATCACTTGGATCTTTATTACCACACTAGAATCTTCTATAACATATATCTATATTTATTAATATAGTGTAGGCTATGGTCTTTTAATATTTGGATCTTTATAACCAAACATGTTTACCAATAGTCAGATACTAAACTAAGGGTTTCTCGAACAGTAATTCTCTTCACATTGACCTATGCCTCTGAAACGTGGACACTAAACAAAAAGACACGCAAAAACAAAATGAACAAATGCCACTAGATCTGCTTCAGAAAAATACTAAATGGCGAGAAAAAAATACATGATACTGATGACCTTTGAAGAACGGGTCCTCAAAGCCTCTACAAAATCTTGATACAGTCTCAGCTACCATTGGCATTAGAAAAAGTATCAGAGAAAAAAAGCTAGGCCAATGACACTAGCTCCAGCTGGAATAACCTGCCTAGTGTGCAGCCGCACATTTCGGACAAGACTGGACATCATCAGACGATAATGGACGAATAATATATATATTCATCAAACAGTGTCATATCTTAAAATAAAATCGATTACCGTGACATAATGTGATCCATGTTGTTTAATTTCAAAGTGAGCTCTGTCCATGGTATGATTGGGTCCAGCGACATTAACTTTACTGGTGAATATCATGGAGTCCTGACCATGCACAAACACTGACTTAGCAGGTGATGCTATCATCAATTCATAAGTGTTATCCCATGTTATAGATTGGGCATCAGTAGGAACTTATCAACGAAATAAATAAAATACGTTGATTATAATTAATTCGCTTATTAAATTTGCCTGTTAGTATCCCTCATGTAATTGGACGTAATCACATTAACTGTTAAATTGATTAATAAATTGACAAAACAATAAGGTAATGTGAAGATAACCTGCAGTGCACAGCCATGCAATCAGTATAAGACAACTTCTAGATGTGCTTCTCTTGTTTTGAGTCATATTGCTGGTTTTGATTTAATCTTCATACTTTCTGGAATACGGGAGACATTGAATTACAAAAATAATGCAACTATAGTCAATACGAAATCCACTTGTAATTAAGTTTTGCTTCATTTTTGTGCAACATTGGCATAAACACACACAGAGAAAGAGAGAGAGAGAGAGAGAGAGAGAGAGAGAAAGAGAAAGAATATTTGAAAACAAAGAGACCGAAGGGGAAAAAATGTGCAGGTATACTTTGAGAAATAGTCAAGATTTAACAAGTCAAACACAATGATAAGAGAGGGAGAGAGAGGGAAAAGCGTTTGCGGAAATGACAATTTTCGAGTTAAACACAAAAAAAAAAAAAAGAGCGAGAGAGAGCGAAGGAAAAAAGAAAGACTTAAAGAGAGATAGAGAGAGAGAGATGGAGCGTGTGAGAAAAAGAGCGAGACTTAGGTAGAGAGCAGGATAGAGAGAGAGAGATGGAGCGTGTGAGAAAAAGAGCGAGACTTAGGTAGAGAGCAGGCTAGAGAGAGAGAGATGGAGCGTGTGAGAAAAAGAGCGAGAGAGAGCGAAGGAAAAAAGAAAGACTTAAAGAGAGATAGAGAGAGAGAGAGATGGAGCGTGTGAGAAAAAGAGCGAGACTTAGGTAGAGAGCAGGATAGAGAGAGAGAGATGGAGCGTGTGAGATAAAGAGCGAGACTTAGGTAGAGATCAGGATAGAGAGAGAGAGATGGAGCGTGTGAGAAAAAGAGCGACAGAGCGAAGGAAAAAAGAAAGACTTAAAGAGAGATAGAGAGATGGAGCGTGTGAGAAAAAGAGCGAGACTTAGGTAGAGAGCAGGATAGAGAGAGCGAGATGGAGCGTGTGAGAAAAAGAGCGAGACTTAGGTAGAGAGCAGGATAGAGAGCTCGGCAGAGAAAGTGAGAGACAGAGACAAAGAAAAAGACAGAGAGGGAGATAAAAAAGAGAGTGGGAGAGAGTAGAAGAAAAAAAAAATGTATCGCAATAAAACTTCAACTTACGAAGAATTAACTTTAGCTATACATGTAGTATACGCCTACCTATGTACATGAATAACACACTAATTAATAGTAATAATTAAGGGAAAAATAAATTTTCGGGAATTTTCGTTTACGGAAATTTTCGTAATATCGGGAATTCTTTGCATTACGTGAGTTTGTGATAGTGTAGTAAAAGGATCTCTTATTGACAGATGTCTAAAGCACAGACCTATATATATATTAGACCTACACTGAAAAACAAAAACAAATTCTTGTACGATAATGATAAGATAACACACACAGACACAGATATATATATATATATATTGTTATGTACGTAACTCTAGATCTCTTCTGTCTTAGAAAAGTAATGATCTTTTGTTTTCAAAGTTTAGAAATAATGCAATACCATTTTGCGGATTTTTTTTTATATTAGAATAAGCTATTAATCACAAAACTATATATTGACACTAATATATGAAACGAAGCCATTTTTTGTTAGTTTCCTTTGAGATGATGTTTCGAAAATCGATCGAAATTGATCGAAATAATTCACGTCTGTTTAAATAGATTGATTACATAAATCGTTCTAGATTATATATCTAAAAATTTCAAAATAATATTTATGAGACGAGAATGATATTTTTTTTAAAATCTAGATCTAAACATTAAAATTTATGTTACATAGGTTAGGGTTGAAAAAAAAACAAATTTACTTCTTATAAAGACTTTGCAAAACAACGCATTGTTTTAACTTTAAAAAAAAAATCTTAAATTTTTTTGTAGTGTTAAAAGATCTCCAAGTCCAGTCTAGATATAATATACAAAGGGCTATGGTGTAAAGATTTACTTTAAAGTTCTTTTTTTTTCCGCAAATTTATTATTATTATTATTTATATAAGTACCAAGTGTGTTTTATATCGTCAATATCATAAGCAAATTATATTAATTTAAGTCTATTTAAGCTTTGATACTGAGCATTTAAACACATTTTGTGACAGAAAACAGACTGTATCAACACATTGGATTGGACAAATACTAACACTATGATTTTCAATTTATCAAAAACAAAAACTTGAAAATATAATCTGGCAAAAGACTTTTAAGAATGCATAGCAAAGACTAAAATTATGTTTGATTATATAGGTGACTGATTCTGTAATAAACAATATGGATTTAAAATGTATGTGTTTTAAGTAAACAAATGAGAATTGTGGTTGACTTTCCGATTTAACTTTCTCTCCTAACTGACGATACGAACGTTGATTCCACCAGAATGTGGTAAATAATTACGGAGAGAAAGAGTTAAGCAAATAAAAAGACATCCCGATGTAGACACAAAGCTGAGAGTAGATGAAAGCAATGACTTCCATTATGGACCACTTCTATGAGGCAGTATGAGGATTTCAAAATATTGTGACCTACTTTACCTGGTTTTTATTCAAGATGTTAAGCAGTTATATGAATAAAGTAAAGATGCTTCATCATTACCTATACCGTAGTCTGTTAAACCACTAGGGCATCATTCATAATCTGGTAACAGTCTTTCTGCATTCCTCTTTGTTGTTTGCTTTCTTAGAAGAATGAATTTCAATGACAGGCTCATACATACTCTTACGGTGTCTTCCCATCACGTTCTCTGTCTGCCTCTTCTTCGTTTAGCTGGTACTTTTCCCTGAAGGAAAATATTGTAAAGTTTGTTCAATTTGTACATGTTCCGAACAGAGGCGTAGTGATAGGGGAGGCACGATGCCCTCGGCGCAACTCTGGACGGGCGCCACACTCATTAAGGCTTTAAAAAAAAATATTATTGTAATTATTATTACTTCGAATAGATAATACATTCTAAGGTTATTTGTATAATATTATTATTTCTATTTATGAGCCTATATTTCTATGACATGTTAATGGAAAATTGGGTGGGCGGGGGGTGGGGAACGCCAGTAAAGTTTCTTCCCCACGGGTGGACGTTGTGCTCACTTCGCCTCTGGTTTCGGGTGTTCCTTCAGGGTTGAAGATAATCTACTTCCCAGTCCAAACCTCCCGCAGAACGACGGGACTGTAGCTGGCAGAGGCGTGAACACGAGGCCATCGAAACGTCCAAACAACAGTCTAGAGCGCATACCAAACGACCCGGAACCTTGTGAAATGGCAATGAAGTTTTCAATTGCTTTTTTTGTTGTTGACAGTGATTAGCCGGTCAGTGTGGAGCCAAACTGCAGTTGTTTATAAAATAACATCAGCAAAAAAATAAAAAGTTTTACCTGACTTATGGAGGTCAGCAGTGATGGTACAGCAGTCTATTGAAGTAGAAAGTTGTAAGATAAATTTTGATAGTTTTATAACAAGAAAACATTTTTTAAAATGCTTAAAAAAGTATATATTTAGCGTAGTTGTATCAATGAGTTTGAACCAGTTATATAATTTAATTTGTAATAGATTTTGATCAACTACAATAAATCTGAGTGATTAGAAATATTTTTACCAATTGTTTTTGTTTAGGTCTTTCACGCTTTAATCTTTCTCAATACGTTATGATCCCTTAACTTTTGTGGATCAGTTTGGAAAATGGTAGGAGGGAAATGGTTATCTGTGTGAATGCTAGCGTGATCACTTTTTAAAGGCTTGTTTGTTTTTTTAAGTGAGAGACCTGAATTCGAAATCGAGGGCTCAAGCCTCATCAAGCTAATCCACTTATCAGTATGTCAGCGCATAGCTTATGAAAATACTAGATTTAATAGCTTACTTCGTTAGCTTTAAACTTTAAAGCAGCGACCTACGAAGAATAGAGAAAGCTAATTCAACTTATACCACCATATCAGTACTATTTATTTCCTTTGTTTTATTCTACACAAATTAGTTAATTACCAATAGTTTAACTGATTAATACAATATATTATTTGAAATTGATTCTTTTATTGTCAAGTAAAAGAAATAATTGTGCAAAATTTCAGCTTGATCCGAGATTTGGTATGGCAGAAATAACTGTACAAATCTTTTACCAGACAGACAAAAAGAGTTAGTTGATATAAGCTTTCTAAAAAAGTGTAAGTCTAAAAGCAGGAAATCTCTATCTCTATAATTCTGCTTGTTTTTTTTTGTGTATTTTTTTTATTTGAATAAAATTTAACAGTTTGAAAAGATTATTTTTATAGTATCCATCTTTTTACGAGAATAGAAAAGGGCTTCGCAAAATAAATTTCATAGGTAAGAATGGAGTGACAGTTATCCATTACAACTATCTTAAGGTTTTCTATTTGACTCCCCAGGATGTTCCTGCGAGGTGTTTTATTATGTTTAATCTTTTTGATGCTTTTAAAAAATCTTCCATAAAGTGTTTTAGAGACAGTCTTTGGTCTAATTTTATAATTAGATATGTTAGATGTTCTTCTTTATTTATTGTCTGATAGTCTATTTTTAGGATGTAGTTTCTTTTTTTTTCTGTTTTATTTCTGTGGCTATAGATTAAAAAAAGACTTTGCTTTGTTTATTTCCATTGTCCATAATTTTAAATACGTTAAGATAGTTGTCAGGGCTCTATTTAATTTGGATCTAGTCAGCACTAAATATTTCCCTGTAGTCCAAATTAAGAGGTCATCTGCGTAAAGTGCCTTGTTGACCAAAATGAGATCCGGCAGGTCATTCATGAAGATAAGAAAAAGAGTGCAGCTAATGAACCTTACAATTTTTATTTTTACTAGAGATGGCAACTTTAAATCGGATTTGGATGGTTCTGTTTTTTAAAAATGCCCTGGTACAGGTGTACAATCTTCCATTAATTCCCATTTTTATATCGCCTTCAAAAATAGACCTTTTCTCCACACTCTATCATAGGCTTGTTGCAAATCTATAAAAACTGCTGTAGTGTGTTTGTTTTCGTGAAACCCTTCTACTGTGTCCTGGATAAAACAAAATAGGTGGTCTTCTGTTCTACTTGCTTTACTAAAGCCAGCTTGTGCATTGTGAAGAGAGCAAGTACTTTCTAGCCACCAATAAAGCCGGTTATTGATCTTTTTAGCGGCCCCCGAAAGGAGAAAAGACGCTATTAGTTTTGTGCGAAATGTCTGTCCGTCTGTCCGTCCGTCCCGTTTAGATCTCGTAAAGTAGAAAAGATATTGAAAATCCGACATCGCAATATTTTAGACCATTCAAAGTTCTGATGCAACGGCTACTTTTTTTTCTGGAAGCGAAAAATCTAATTTTTTAAATCAGTTATGCAAGCAGTTTTTTAAAGAGAAAAAGCTAATTAGTATGCATTATATGTTAGACCTAAATTAAAACGAATAGTAATCTTGTAAACTTAATTTTCCTAAATTTTTTATCACCATCCGCAGATTTCAATCTATTGAGCATTGAAATAAGAGATTGATTAAGTAGCTAACACTCGAGTGAGAACCCGTATACTAGGGAAATCATTTGGGAATGAGAAGGACTTCAAGATAGATGTCTGTACCTTAGAAGACGAAAAATCAGGGTTACCCTTTACTGGGTAGCACCAACCATAAACAAATCAAAGATAGGAGAAATCTTTGGAGCCTTTGCAGAATAATAATAACAAACACGCAAACCAATCTAACACACTCATGGCAGACATCAAAATTTTGACACTCAACATCAGAGGGCTCAACAATGAACACACATACATAGCACACCTCACAAGGAAATACAAGCCAGATTTTATCTTTCTGCAAAAGACCAACACACAGTTAGAGTACAAGGCCAAAAAAGCAGTCTCTCGTATGGGCCTCCGGGAGGGTTATTTTAGTTTAGGTAGAAAGCCACGAGGGACAGCCATTTTACAAACATCCAATAGGTTTTCAATCACACACTCATATCAAGACAATAGCGGGAGGATAGTAATAATTACGACAGCTCACAAAAACACACATGCACGTAGTCAACATTTATGCACCCGTTCAAAAAAAAAAGAGAAACACGAGTTTTTTGGAATGCTAAGTGACATTCTACACACTCAGTACGCAGGAGAAAATTTAATAGTAGGGGGTGATTTAAATTACATTGATTCCCAATTAGACAAGCAAAACACAAACACAGAGGGTCCTGCTCCTCATGTAACAATTAAAACGCATGACTATTTGGGGGGAGTCATCAAGGCTTTCCGGTAAGTAGATGCCTATAGAGAAGTAGAGGTCACGGGTCGGGTCACCACGTTCAGGGTCAAGGCACACCAAATAGAAACACGGATAGATAGAGTGTATGTGCCAAGGGCGTTCTAAAGAAAAAGTGTAACAAGTCTCGTAGAGACGTTACAATATACAGACCACAAAGGAGTCTTAGTGGAACTGCTGAACCCAAAACTAAAAAAGAAAAAGCAAAAAACAACGATATGGAAACTTAAAAAAGACCTCCTAAATGACCCGCTCTATTTAAAAACAATTGCAAACCTCCTCAAAAATATAATACATGACTCAAACACACCCGATTTCAAAGTCACACAAATATGGACGCTAATTAAAAGCTCCATTAAGCAGCAAAGCTAAATACTGGCCACACTAGTCAACTCAAAAAGGAAAAAAGAAGAAGAAAGACTTAAAAATTTACTAACACACGAAGAAGACGAAGCAGCCAAAACGCACATACTAACTCAACTAGAAGAACTATTTGACTATCAATACAAAGGAGCGGAATTGAGGTGCAAAAGTAAAAAAATAACCGAAGGGCCTAACAAACTTTTTTTATCAGCAGAACAAAACATTCAAATTGACAGAACTATTGACAACATTATTGATAGTAAAGGAGAAACTATACACGACCTGGACAAAAAAACAGACACATTTACGAAGCACTTAACCAATTTGTATGACAAGGAACAGACGGACGACAACGCACAAAAAGTATTTTTACAGAACTGCAAATAAATACCAATGACAGAACAGATAGAGACAGACGCTGCCTTTACGCCAGACGAACTGAGGGCTGCTTTAGATACAACACAAAACAACAAATCTCCTGGCCCAGACGGTCTGACGTTTGAATTTTACAAAGCATTTTTTCCCCCAATAGGACCCCTACTATTAAATCTATACAGCGACATGTTAGTGACAGAACAGTTACCTAGAGATTTCAACTTAGCATACATCACACTTCTACCAAAAAAACAAGAAAACAACACCTCACCTAGTGACTTTCGACCGATCTCACTTCTAAACACCGACTACAAACTCCTGACGAAAATGATTTTTCTAAGACTAAAACCCCTCATACCACACTTAATAGGACAGGAACAAAACTGTAGCAACCCAGACAAAAACATCGACGAACTTAACCATTTTTTAAGAGACATTATATATTACTGTAAAGACAAAGACTTGAAAGCAGCCCTCTTTTCTATTGACCAGGAAAAGGCCTTTGACAGAATAGACCATGACTACCTTTTCAAAATACTAGACAAGACGAAGACAGATGGAAGAATGAAGAAATACATAAAGCTAGTTTACACTGATGCCACAAGCAAACTCAAAATAAACCAAACCCTTAGTGGCAGTATTCCTATTAGAAGATCTGTTAGACAAGGGTGTCCCCTTTCTCCCTTTTTATACACTCTTTGCCTAGAACCCCTTTTAGAAACCATCAGGCTAGAAAGTGGAATCACGGGGATAAGAATACAAGGCCCCACGCCCGTAGTTAAAGTTAAAGCACCACCCTTTTTCCCTCCTCAGAAAAAGACATAGCCGCAATCATAGATAACTTTATTCAATTTGGGAGGGCAAGCGGGTCAAAAATCAACATAAATAAATCGTATTATGGGATTGGGCAGGTGGGAAATCCCCTCAAACATCCCCTCTAACCTTAAAATAAAAAAGGAAATTAAAATATGCGGCATCACGTGGACAAGCAACCCAACATGTTACCACACACAGCAGTGGGAAAATATTTTAAAGAAAACCAAAAACACACTTAAAAGATTTCATTATGCAGCAACTACTATTTTTGGTAGAGCAATACTTGTAAACAACCTTGTCATCCCGAAGATAGTTTATTTAGCAAACATCACAGAACCTCCACCAACTTTTATACCAAGTATAAACACAATCATTATGAATTTTATATTTAAAAGCACTATCAGAAACATTAAACACACAACACTTATACAAAACAAAGAGGATGGGGGGATAAACTTACAGGACATCAGAACCAAAATACAAGCACTTAGATTAAAATACATAGGACAAGTAGCCAAGAACCCAAACAATTTTCCATTAACAATATACTACTACGGCTTAAAGTTAAATAAAATAATTCCAATAAAAAATAACACCCCACACCACTTAAGTACAAACACACATCCATTTTACAGATCCATATCAAGAATACTCCCCGGCAATGAACATCTAATACACAGTAAATTAAAAGACACATATACAACACTTAAGAAACAGTTACAAGAAAGATTATTCAATAGGATCAAATGGAGTAGAGAGTTAGGTGTAATAGATTTCAGAGACACTTTTATAAATCTACACAGCAAACACATTACACCCAAAGCCAGAGAAATAACATACAGACTAATCTTCGGGATGACCCCTGTAGGAAGTAAGAAAAGAAATGTACACATGTGTTTTATGTCATACAGATAATGGTAACAATGAAAGCCATATGTTTTTAAAATGTAAAATATTTGATTATGTTAGATGCACTATGAAAGACCTACTAGAGGCAATCTGTAACACCAATGTTAATCTTAACCTAGCTATTGTTTTAAATAAATTGCCTAAAATCAAAAGTAAGATGATTCATAAATTTAATCTAATAATAGTGAGTGAATACAGAAGTATTGTGTTGCACAGTAGAATTAAAGATGTTAATAACAATGTATCTTTAAATCCTTATAATTTAGAGTTAATATTTAGAAAAAAAATTGAACAAAGAATTGATAACTATACTAATTAGATAGAAATTGTAATTATTGTATAATTTATTGTCCTTGACTAAATTGTCAGACCTCAGATATAAAAATCTAAATACTGTAATCAATCTGTAAAGCTACTTTATTGGTATTATGTCAATTAGTTTAACTGGTTATGCGATTGTGTGAGAGTGTGTATGTACCTGGGTTAAAGAGAGTTTGGGCTGAGAGATGCGGGATAGGAATCAAATTGAACTTTATTTATCTATGGAAAACTACTAAAGAACTGTCTTTTAAAGGGAAGTCAACACTTTTGAAGAATTATTTCTCCCTCGCGGTTACGTCCTCTTTGATCACATAATCGGTGAGCATGTCACAAGTCAACATCAAGTGTGTCTGTAATACACTCACAGAACACGGCAAGCCCGTGGAAACGTAACAAGAACACTATGACAATGTCTGTATCTTAGCGGCAGCCTCATCCTAGACATACATGTACTGGGAAACAAAGGAACAAGAAAACAAGACGCAACTAAATGGAGCCGTTTGATTGTCGTCTGAGCTGAGCCGAAGGCTCTTTGAGCTCAAAGTTTGAAAAAAAAACCTGTTTGGTCGTCCAGCCAGAACAGTAAAAAAAAATAACCTGTGGGAACTCATTTAGCTCAAACAGTGAAAGAAGTGTCAAAGATGATAGTTAAAAGTTGGAACTTTTTCTTCTTTCTTTAGGATATTGTTTTTTTCTTGGTTCTAACTTGTTGATACTAGCAAAGTATGTATTGAAGATTTCGGCCTTTTTAAGGTTTTCTATTAGGTCATCAATGCTTTTTACAGGTTGAGAGTTTGTTGTTTGTATCCTGCTAGCCGGTGCAGAAGAGTTCAGGCCTTTCGACCATCCTTGTTTAGATCTAGTTGTTAGCATGTTGTGGTCCACTTTTTCTTTTTCAGCTTTTAGTTTTGTGTTGTCTGTCTGTCCGTCCGTCCGTCCCACTCAGGTCTCGTAAACTAGAAAAGATATAGAAAATCCAACATCATGATATTTTAGACCATTCAAAGTTCTGAAGTAACAGCTACATTTTTCTTTTTTGAATTAAAAAAAAAAAAATTTGCAAGAATTTTTTTCATAAAATACATCATTTTTGCAACTATTCACTTTTAATAGTATGAAACACAAAAGTCTACTTAGTAAGGTACAAAGCAATCTATCATATTTTAAACACAGTTATGCAAAAGGTTTTAGATTTTGTCAATTTTTTAAATTTTTTTTTTTGTATTTTACATTTGTATTGCTAAGTTAAGTAAGTTCTGTCATACTAACCACACACTTACAAAAAAAATATTAAAAAAAAAAAAGAAACAATCTATTTAGTATGCATATAAGTGGAGCATAATTTAAACACAATTTATAAGTAGTTTTTTATATTATCGCGTGAACAGCAAAGTATCACTATGGACAATGGACATAGAACACTGAATTTAAGGAAGAGGCTTTGAATAAGAGATTTACCCTTCAAAGAACAATTAGATCAATTAGATAATCATTATATGACATTAGTTAGGCTAAGCTTACATATAACTTCTCTTTCACTTTCACCTATCCATTGGTATGCTGGACCGTTGGGGTACCACAAAAGATCTGTCAACCTTCTTTCTCCATTTTTCTTTGTCATTTCCCTTTGATAGAATTTCATTCAAATATTCTTTCTGAAAATATTGAAACCTGCCATTTTACCTGCCTGGGTGTACTAATTTGGGGGCCCGATTTTGAGTTTGTGTTTCCACACAAAATGTCTTTGTAAACTTGTTTCTGTTTTAATTTTGTATCTAATAAGCCCTGTCAATTTGTTGTAGCTTCGAGCTCGGCACCTATCACTATATATTATGGGTTTAAGCACAAACGATGACAACATAGATAAATGGTTTGAGAGTGTCTTGTTTACTTAATGTATAATAAACTTCCTATATAGATTTCCTGTTAGTCATCTAAGTATCTAAATACAAAACCTCTCCCTGATACTTCAACATTGTATTATCGTATGTTCTGTAATAGACACAAAAAAGCTGAAGAAAAAAAACACTTACAATTTTATGAAAATATTTCAATTGTTTTATGATAATAACTTAAAAACAAGAATCAATTTAAAAAAAAAATCTAATATGATAGTTTGTTTTAGAAAGAGTATGTCAATAAAGCTTTTCTTTGTTCAGCTTTGCTCATGTTTATTTTATTTCAAACTGTTGGCTGTCGGTATGTAGATCTCTTTCTTTTTTCTTTTCTTTTGTATATATTTAGACAGGCAAAAGTTGTTTATAATACAGATTTATTTCTGTGTAATTACGACATATAAACTAAATGGTGACTCGTAAAAGGAGATCTAAAAAATGTTTAGAATGAGTTTACCGAGACCATTCGATATAGAAGGCCTGAGCACTGACCTGCAATGTCACAACCTGTGGGCAGCTTATACCAATAGCTCATTGCCACGTCGTACAGACCTTTGACGTGGCAACGAGTTTTTGGCTTGGACGGCCCACAGGTTGTGACGTTGCAAGTAAGTGTTCAGGCCTTCTGTGACGTTTGGTCTTGGTTGTATACACACAATTGTTTTCACTTAAAAATAATATAAAAGTCTTAGTATACTTTAAAAAAAAATGTTATTTAATTAGAAGTGGAAGGGGAAGTATTATTACAAAGCTTATATTAAATCGCTCAGTCTGTCCGTCTGCATATCAGACAGGTAAAAAGTTTGTACACGTTATTTCTTTCACACCATTTCTCGGACCAACTAGAAACAGATGTGACCTTTACATCATCTACCCTAATAGAATACAAGGTCTGAAATGGAAACTTTTTTATTTTTTTATTTACATTCTCAGTAACTTTCAACTTTCTTCTTCTTCAATCGTTATAGCAGGCCTCAGGGGGGGGGGGAGGGCTGTCCTGTAGCTTGGCAACCTTGGGGGGCAGTTTAAACCAATAGTTCATTTCCATGTCACAGGTTAGCTTTGAGATTTGCTGCATGTTATAACGAAAAAAAAGGCCCGGGCCAGAAGCCTATCGTAGAGCAAATCAAATATTTGGATAAAGAGATCTAATCAGATAAATAGTCAGACTATCTGTTTATGTTGAGAAATAGGAAGGGATCGGGGGAAGGGGAGATCCTAAAATCAGAGGCGTAGTGAGCAAAACGTGAGCCTGGGGCAAGCTACTTAATGGCGCTCCCACATCCATTTTTATGATCATCACATAGGAATATAGGCTGTGTGTGGTGTCCCCCCACCCTATGTGTGGGGCCTGGGCATCGTGTTTTCCCCTCTCTGCGCCCCTGACTGAAATTTAAGGTCGGTCCAAATCAACGTAATAGATACTAGAATAAACTGGACGAACGAATGTATGGAGGAGCGTTTACTTTTGCGCCTTTATATTATTTCTGTTAGAAGTAAGAAAACAGGAACGCATAGGAAAAAATACTTTAAAAAAAAAACTTATATTAATTGTAATTGTATCAATTGAGGCGCATTGACTGAGCGGTAGAGCGTTTGGCTTCCAAACCGGCGTCCCGGGTTCGAATCCTGGTGAAGACTGTGGCATTTTACGTCTCGAGAGACGATCTTTTCCCTTTGCAACTTCTTGTGTGACTAAAGAGGCCAATCCTTGATACACAGCTGCGATCGCAGGTTGGGCATATATAATCACCAGGCGCCGTTGCATTTTCACCCTTCTTTCTGCTTCTGTTGTGTATGACATCTGCAATCTTTGACACTTCCTTTATGCTCTCTCTCCGTGTGGATCTGTCCAGTGCCACCTTTTCCCAGTTGCCAGTGTCGATTTTGAAGAGCTTCATGTCGCGTTTGCATACGTCCGTATAACGTAATAGTGGGCGACCAGCGGCTCTTCTTATCTTATCTTATATAATAAAGACGTTACTTCAAAAAAGAAGATGATTACGTCCTACGCGTCATGCATTTAGTCATGCATATTAACCAATGACTTAAATTCTGCCAAGTCACTGGTTTTCCTGGCTAGCTCAGGCAACCCATTTCATGCTCTAATAGCACTAGGGAAGAAGGAGCATTTGTACAAATTTGTCCTAGCATATGGGACGAGGAATGTGCCTTTATCTTTGTGTCTTTCAGAGTATTTTATTAAATTTTGTTTTGTATTTGAAGATTATGGTTCAGTGTTTTATGTATAATTGATACGTACTTTACTTTTGAGTCCTCTGTCCTGAAGGCTTTCTAAATTTAGTGATTTTACTATAGGTGTTACTCTCGTCAAATGTGAATATTCATTTGTTATGAATCTCACTGCTCTATTTTGTGTCTGTTTCAGTTTCTTAATGTTTTCTTGAGTTGAGGGGGTCCCAAACGGAGGATGCATATTCTATTATTGGCCTAACAAAGGTTAAATAACATTTTAGTTTTATGTTCTTATTTGATTTATAGAAATTTCTTTTAATAAATCCTAATGCTTTGTTTGATTTTTTTATAGTTTCATCAATATGTGGATTCCATGATAGTTTTTCATTTATTATAACACCTAGGTATTTTTGCGTTTTTAGTATGTGTTACTGGTTTGCCATGAATAAGATAAGTGGAATTAATTTGTTTTAGTTTTTTTGTTACTCTTAACAACTGAAATTTTTCTGGGTGGAAAGATATGCTCCAATTTGATTCCCATTTCTGTAATTCATCTAATTCTCTTTGTAAAATATCTGTGTCTTGTGTTGTTTTTATTGTTCTATATATTATGCAATCGTGTGCGACCTTCTGTTAGATGTTAGATCGCTATACAGCATGTCTTGTTGAAGTCGACCTACTGGCATTCTACGAACGTCTGCAGCTAATAACACAGCGGATGTCCTGGCACTCTGCTTTTCGTAGCACTTCCGCATTGGTTATCCTATCTTGCCACCTTATTTTACAGATTCGCCTTAGACATGGGAGGTGGAAGACATTCAGCTTCTTTTCCTGACATGAGTAGATTGACCATGTTTCACTACCGTATAGCAAAGTGCTCATCACACATATTCCAGTAGAGTAAGGCTTTAGTATTGTTAGTCAGCAATATGTTGTCCCACACTCTTTTCTGCAACCGTGACATGGTACCCATTGCTTAGCCTATCCTAATTAGTTTTCTAACAACTTAGAAATTTAAACAAAAAAAAACAACTAAATATTTTTCGTCAATTTAATTTGTAGGCAAGTACGTTTCTTCTACTTCAACTGATAACAATATGCTCTGTCTGTTATATGGTCTTTAAAATGTGTATTTAATTTATTCTAAGTAACATGATACAGTAAGAGATAAAAAATTAAAGTAATATGGACACATTTTGAAACCCGATAGACAAAAATTAAGAAAAATGTAAGAAAATGAAAACGTTTTGATAAGGATATTTTTTTTTATAAATCCCAATACGCTGTTATAAAAATAAAAATCGCACTAGTCCACAAAACACATTCTTAAAATCAGAAATTTATTTTGCAATTTTAAAAAGTGTCACAAAAAAACATAATACAAATTCATAGACTCCTTTTATAGAAATCATCCCATACAGAAAATCTATTCATTTATTATCCAGAAAAAAATCACTCGTCATTTTTACTCACCACCTTTGTTTCATGCATGCACTCGCAAACCAAGTTAATGTTTCCTATTTTTTCTTTTCCTGTGCCCCCTTTCGGTCCTCATTTGCGTGTGCAGAACAAAAGAATGATTACATAATATTATAATGAATTAAGTTACTTATCTTATCTTTTAGATGTAAATATAACATCAAATTGTTATTCTGGCGAGGAAGGCGGCAATGCTGAAATATACTTTGACGCCGAGATAACCGACAAGGTAGAAAAAAACACGAATATATTTGTAGTTGATGAATCTTTGAATGTCACTGAAGTCATCTCTTGTACGATCTCTCAAAACTGTTTTAATACAAAAAGATCAATCAGATTTATCAATGTAACTGCAAATTGGACAGAGTCGCCACATGGACCAAAGAAATTGATAAGAATATTTGTTCAAAATATATCAGATGTGTTTGCAGTCACTTGGGGAATAAAATTTACGATTAATGGTAATGTCATCGCTTCTGGAAACTGCAGCTTCGAGGGTAAAGTATAAACACACAGATATCTAAAGTAATAAATACTTATTTAAAGTTATACTCTTACTAATATAAGTTTAAGTCAGCCGCTGTGTCGAATTTTGATACGTATGTGATTGCCGACGAAATATTTTTTTTTCTTCCATAAAAACGCGCAGCCAGCAAAAGAGCAATTCATGAGAAGTTTAGATGTGACTGTTTAACACTAAACTGTAAACGGTGTCCAGTGTCCAGTGCAACGAACATCTTTCATTAATTTTCCAAACTAATATATGGGTTTAGACAGAAGCCTCCTAAAAATCTCTTCAAGTGGATTTAAAATCGAGACCTTAGGTTCGGAAGTCAACCGATACAGCACTAGGCTGACTCACTACAGAAAATAAACGAAACAAAAAACATTAAAAAATACTTTTTTTAAAAACAAAGTGTAATTGCATCAATGAGTTTGGATTAGTCTTGTTATCGTATGTACGATCGACATGAATAGAAATATATTTACCAATTGTTTTTGTTAAACTTTTAGCTTTCTCACTGCGCTAAGATCCAATGCACTTGTCTGGACCAGTTGGGAAAGGGGGAGAGAACAAGGGGTGTATCTTGGCCCATGTTTAAATGATAGTTTTGTAAAAATGTTCATTCAGAGATCAACATTTCTTCAAGGGGACTAATTCAACTCATACCACCTCACCCGTCAAGTATGATTTATTTCCCTTGTTCATGATACCAAACGAAATCATTAATTACCGATATTTATTTAGCTAATTTGGTTCTTCTGGTATTGATTCCTTGTCAGGTAAAAGAAATAATTTTGCAAAGTGTCAGGTTGATCCGAGGTAGGGTGTTGGAGAAATAACGTGTTCATACTTTTAACCAATCAGAAAGAGTTGATATAAGATTTGTGAAAAAAGTTACGATTTCTAAAATGATATAATGACTTATCAGTTTACTAGGTAAATAAAAGCGATAGCGAAAAAAAGTAATTAAAAGCATTTTTAAAATATTATTTTTTTATATAATTTATTTATATTATTTTCTCACTTGTTATTTTAAATAGAATAGGTACAGAGTCGTTACTATTTATATACAATATGCTAGCCTCAGGATTTGTTAAATGTGTAAAGCTATATGAGAGAAAGAAACATAAGAATGATACTAATATTGTTTTTCTTATGTAGGTAAACACACATTCGTACATACAAACGCACACATTAACACATGTAACTATCTATCTATCTATCTTTTATCTATCATCAAAGTATCTAAATATTTACACAAACACACACACACAGATACATACATACAAATATATATAAACATCTCTATAGATTTTCCTTAAAAAAATTAATAATACCTTCTCCTGCACAGGTAATACCTTCTCCTGCACAAGTAATACCCTCTTAACAAGTAACAAGGAAACTATGCGTTTCGCTTTAACTCTTTTTCTCCTAACTGACGATACCAACGTTGATTCCACCAGAATGTGGTAAATAATTACGGAGAGAAAGAGTTAAAAGTTCCAATACCACGTAGGTGGACTTAGAAGAGACAAACTGAACGACAGTCTTTAACTGTAAATTTCCAAGTACGATAAATGTCATTGGATCTTTATCTCGCTAGAATTTTTTTTCCCGCGTACAGGGGACCTATCAAAACTTCTATATCATTATTTGCTTTTTAAACAACTAAAAAGCTCGATACATTGTATGGAAGAGAGTTTATCTTGATTGTAAGGCAACTCTTACCCCCCCTCCCTCGAAACGCCTCTGAAATACTTTCAGGTTATATTAACTCATCTGTTTTAAAGTCTCGTGTTTCAATAGCTATACGTCATATTAATGCAAATATTTTCGAACTTTTTGTTGTGAGTTAGCTCCAGCTAGGGAGTATATTGGCTTACCGCAATGTTATTTTTTAATCATTTAAATATAATCTTGAATTTTTATTATTATTCGTATGGCCATTCCCGTAATACTATTGGCAATGTATTCGATTCAGAAGATTATTGGTGAGTGCAGTGTTTCACGAAGACTCGGTTACAACCTGCATATTTTCACACATAAGATGCAAACAAAGCCTTAGTCCGAGTATGTCTATTTGAGTTTTCTTCTGCGCATGCCTTCTTCAAGGGGCTTTTCTTTGAGCCTTAAATGTGTGTCCAGTGGCCTTAGTGAGAGCTCTCCAACTGTCTCTTTCAGTGAACATCTGCTGCCAGCTACTTTCCTCTATGCGCGTAAGTAAAATAATTAATCACTTTTATTAAATTTATTATTTTTCACCAACAGTTTTGTTTATTTCATAAGTAATGCATGTTTCTTTATTAACAACGCGTGCCAGGTATTGACATTACTAATTATTCTATATTGTCTTATTTAGCATCTGCAATATTCTTATAGGTAGCATTTACCATGAGCTCCATGCTATTGTGTATATTTGTTCACTGTTTTCTTCTTTTTTAGTCTGATAGCCACTTTCAGCATCGCTTTGTACATGGCTCAATGATCGACTGATAGGCGCTAGATTTTTTAAAGTGAAAGTTTATAGGTATTTATAATAGGGGAGCACTTGATAGCACTTTTAGATATTCGACGGAAACAGAAAAGATAGCATTAAAAACAAATTTGTTCTTTCCTACTGTGGATTTGAGAAAAAAATCGATCGAATGTTGAGACATTAAACTTCAGTCAATTAATGAAGAGGAAACAAGGGAAACTAAACTTCGGACTCGAAAACAAGCCTTATTATTTTTAGGCAACATTTCACGCAGAAGAAGCCATAAAGTGCTAGAGTAAGGTAAGAACGAATATATTGACTGTACCATTTGCAAAATGAGCTTCAATGACTTGCCTGAACGTAACAACTTGATATGCTGCCAGGGAAATCTTTTTCACCCGTGATCACCCACCATTGTCATTCAAAGGATGGTGAAGGCTGCTGACTACTTAACAAGCTATTATATAGCACAATGCAGGATGGGTAACTGTCCCGTCGTTTGTTTTATATTTCGCACTGATTAAAGCAAACTTTATCTCCAGTTGCACCCCTGACTGTACCAGACTTGATGTTCTGTCTCGATATTTCTTGGGGACATGCGTATATTACGCTAAACAGTAAGCTTCCTGTCTAGGGCTTTTGCAAGAATGGATTTGAGCATCTGAAGCCGTCACCTAACATAGAGTTTGTTGATATTGATGATCGAAATAAAATGACATTTAAAAAAATTATAATTATTTATCGATTCACGGTTGCCAATATTTATAGTAAAAATAAATCGTATCCAATGATTGAAAAGACGTTCTTTGGAAAATCTTATCACTCGTCATTTAACGGAATAAGCTCAACCACAGGGAATGTATAGATATATATTTAATAGTATAAGCCAATCATAAGTAATCTTTGTTGCTGATAGATATATTGGTTAGCAAATGAATCAAAGGGTCTCGGGTTCGAATCCTGGAAAAGATTTTGAATTTCGGAAAGGAATTTTTTGAGCGATAATGAGTTCACTAAGCATACAAGGGGAAAGTTAATGGCGGTTGATCGTTGTGCTGGCAACATAACACCCTCGTTAACCCTGGGCCACACAAAAAAGCAACATATGACCTTTACATCATCTGCCCTAAAGATCGTAAGGTTTGAAAGGTGAAATCTACTTTTAAAAAAATCAAATAAAACAAAATCACATAGTCTTATAGCTTAGAGATACATTAATTATTTCTTGTTGTATTATTATATATTATGTATATACATATTGTTAGAAATAAAAAAAAAAACAAGAAAGTTGTCTCTCTTATCGTTCACCTTTTCAGTTCTTAGGCAAAACTCAACTTCCCATGAAATCACAACAATCAATCAGTCAGCATTGATTGCCAAAAGGCAAGACACTGTGAATGCTGTAATCACAATAGTTCTTGTGATTGTAATGATATCAGCTCTAGTCCTCTTACTTAGAAGAACAGGTGATTATATTCATACAGCCTACCCCCTTCAATATTAATATACACATTTATACTACAACGTAATCAAACAATACCGATAGTGTATTGCAGGCCTTTAACACTGTCCTGCGACGTCGTAACATGTGACAGATTAGACCAATAGTTCGTTGTAACGTCGCAGGTTAGAGTTCAGGCCCTCTATAATCTTCTTTGATTCTATCTCGAATCAAAGGGAAAAAAAAACTTGTGTGACGTCATAAACTTTAGGCCTATTGTATTCATATGGTCTTAAACTAAATCTTGTGAATGAATCAAGATCGGAAATATATGCTCTGGCTATGTTCTCGTATGGATATACAGTGATGAATATAATATAAGGAACGCAATCGAGTAGTCGAGGCAGGTGACATCTGTTAGTTTTCATAGATTGGTCTATAAATCTATCAATCTATTGCACTTCTCTCGAAAGGTGACATTCTAATTGGATTTACCTTTTTTTTTCTTTTTTTTTTCCTGAATATGTTATATGTTCTATTTATTTTAAAATTTCGTTTTTGTAGGATAAAAAAAAATACATCTGAATGAAAGGGTTAACTATCGAAATGATAAATATCCTCGAGAGAGGAAATCAAAACCTGACACATGCATACTAGATTGCATATTCTTTCTCATGTAGCTTAGGATGCAAATGAAAAGTTTCCTTTCGGCACTTAAAGGAATTTAAACAAGTCCATTGGTTGCCCATACGTCATTGTTACATACTCGGCTCTGATGACGTCATCTAAAATGCAATGGAAGCCTTGTCTTTATATTTGGCGTCATCTCGGTAAAGTACCTTTAACTTTGATGAGCTCCCTCTACCTCTAGTCTTGAAGGCGCCTGCTATCTCTTGTACTGTTACTCTGTAAGAAAACTTAAGCCTAGCGAAAAGGGGCAGGCCTAGTTCTCTACTCAGTTATCAGTGGCTAATTGAGACGCTTTAAAAAAAAAAGTAAAATTACGTAGATTTCAGCATATTCAGTCAGACAACTACTGTTTCTTACAGTCATGTCAGACTTGAAATCTGAGTTATTACAGTTAGTAAACTGACGAAAACATTTTTTAATGCCTATGAGAAATCCAATACAACAACTACAATAATTGTTATAATTACATTTCAGATTGCTGTCGTCCTTTGAGAAATACCGTGTTACTTAAATGTATGAAGTAAGTATACTTTAAACCGATTCTTAGCAGAGGTTCCAGAAAATTCGAAGTGTAGTATCAAAAAAAGTACATATGGTGATTTCTGCTACTCACTAGAAGCATTCATGACAATTGGATTGTGACCAACCTTGACACAGAGATAAGCACTAAACATTATAAGAAAACATGTCAATGAGTTGAATGGTGTTAAGTAGCGGTGAAGTGCCTAAAGGCGAATCCATTATTGTGCCAAGTTC
This sequence comes from Biomphalaria sudanica, assembly GCA_036873155.1. Classification (NCBI taxonomy): domain Eukaryota; kingdom Metazoa; phylum Mollusca; class Gastropoda; family Planorbidae; genus Biomphalaria; species Biomphalaria sudanica. The sequence continues at coordinate 5,191,795 of JAZGLO010000933.1, read as the reverse complement.
CCGGAGTGTTTTTAAATATATTTTTTGTACTATTAATCACATTGTATTTTTTGAGCACCAATTAATTCTCGTTACCTTTTTATTGAAAATTATGGGTGTTTTATCATCATCTGTCCTTTGGAGGCGCGGTGGCGGAGTGGTAAAGCTCTTGGATTCCGAACCGAGGTCACGGGTTCGCATCCTGGTGAAGACAGGGATTTTTAATTTCGGGATCCTTGAGTGCCTCTTAGTCCACCCAGCTCTAGAGGATACCTGACAATAGTTAAGGAAAAGTAAAGGAGGTTGGTCGTTGTGCTGGCCACAGGACACCCTAGTTAACCGTGGGCCACAGAAACAGTTTACTTTGACATTATCTGCCCGATAGATCGCAGGGTCATATGTCCTTCGCCTTTCATCGTAGGGTTGTTATGACAGTTTGCGAAACCGAATAACCAAATCCCTCGTCTTTTCCTGGAAAGCAGCTGTTCTTGGCAGGATTAACAGAGGCAGGCCGGTCGATGCTTTTACGTTGCAAATAGCAAAAAAAAGAAAAAAAATAGTTTCTTTATATTTCAAATTATGTTACCCCCTTCTTGGCATTCACAATGTTAGCCATGAGAATTAGGTAAACAAATGTAGTGTCAATCTGTTAAAATAGTATTGAGAAGACTCTTTCCAGTACATTATGAAAAGTTGATTTCAAATTCACTATGAACTTTTCACAGTAACGCTCCAATATAAAAAAAAAATATTTCCCTTTCAGCAGCGGCTATTAAGGTCACTGTGGCCCATGGTTAACAAGGGTGTATTATTAACTTGTTACCGGTCGTTGACTTTTTGCATCAGCTGGTACACAACTAAACCGTTGTAAGCGTAATATATTTTAACTACTATCACTGCTGCCGAGGACAGACGCAGACGGCGAAAAGTAATCTTAATCGACCACCGGTGGAGAATAGTTATGCTTGGCTTGATGTGGCAAAATATGTAGGTCCCAGCTGATGCTTTGTATCCATGTGAAATGGTATGCTCACCTTTAATCTTCGGAATCGAAGACAAACTTTTATTATTATTTTATTTTAACTAATAAAACTTCAAAAAACTTGAATAACTTCCATTTGTGAACAAAGTAAATAACACTTGATTTATAATGTAAATAAAATAAAGTTGTAATGAAATAAAATAACTGTAGTAGACTTTAGTAATAATAGTCTTAATCAAAATTTAACCAACTACAACTACCCTAACCTTTCAGTTTCAAATTCCGGAGTCCTCTTCCCCAACTAAGACCAAGTTATGACAATGCCACCTATGTTGCATCATTTACAGCCAATCACTAACCTCTTCCCACCGTCACCGTATAAACAATAGAAACGCAAGGGGTGTAATGTGTAACGTGGCCATACTGTGTCACCTTTACATTTTCCCTAACTAATGTCAGATACCTATATTTAAAAATCCCAGTGTTCACCAGGATTTGATCTTGGGACTCCAGGTTTGGAAGCCAAACGCTTTACCAGTCAGCAACCCGGTCTCCAACCACATGTTCAAACATTACACTTAGCGGTACACACTATTGGTTCACGACACATTGTCTGTCGACCTATCCTATCCGTCCTGTGCCTGGATAGAATATCTCTTTACTGACAAAGTCACACATGGCACGATAATGAGATACAAAATCTCTCACCTTCAAAAAATATTGCAGTCAACAAGAGAGTGCCCCTACTGTAATAAAAATATGAAATATTAAAATATTATGAGCCCTGTAGGTGTCAAGAGACTTTTGACCTGTTCAAATAGTGAACATTGTGGTTATATTTTAAAAATTTTTGTTTTCCCCTTTAAATGAAAAAAAACAAAAACAGTCTATAATATATATTTTTTCTGTTTCAGTTATAAAGAAAACTATTATAAAGGTAAACATTTTTTTTCGATTTGTATTATTATTAGTTTCGATTCATTTTTTTTTAAATATGGCTAAATAAATAGTTTCAAATGTGTATATTCATCATAATAATGATTATTTTTTCGTTACAGACTATTTAAGTTTTTTTTACGAATTCAATAACAAGTCTTTTTTATTTAACTTATTTAGTTGTATCAATAAGCAATAATGGTATTTACAACTTGAAAGAAACGCAGAAAACACGTAAGTGTGATAGAAGTACTAGATAAGTTTGATAGAAGTACTAGGTAAGTGTGATAGAAGTACTAGATAAGTTTGATAGAAGTACTAGGTAAGTGTGATAGAAGTACTAGATAAGTTTGATAGAATTACTACGTAAGTGTGATAGAGTTACTAGATAAGTAATATAGCATTACTAGATAAAAGTGATAGAAGTACTAGATAAGATAAGTTTGATAGAAGTACAAGATAAGTTTGATAGAATTACTAGATACGTTTGTTAGAAGTACTAGGTAAGTGGGATAGAAGTTCTAAGTAAGTGTGATAGAAATACTAGGTAAGTGTTGTCAAAGTACTAGATAAGTGTTATAGATGTACTATATTAAGTGTGATAGAAGTACAAGGCTAGAGTGATAGAAATACTAGGTAAGTAAAATTGAAGTACTAGGTAAATGCGATAGAAGTACTAAGTAAGTGTGATAAAAGTTTCAGGTAAGTTTGATAGACGTAATAGGTAAGTGTGATCGAAGTACTAGGTAAGTGTGATCGAAGCACTAGGTAAGTGTGATCGAAGTACTAGGTAAGTGTGATCGAAGTACTAGGTAAGTGTGATCGAAGTACTAGGTAAGTGTGATCGAAGTACTAGGGAAGTGTTATTGAAGTACTCGGTAAGTGTGTTAGAAGTATTAGTTAAGTGTGATAGAAGTCTAGGTAAGTGTGATAGAAGTACTAGGTAAGTGTGATATAAGTACTAGGTAAGTGTGATCGAAGTACTAGGTAAGTGTGAAAGAAGTACTAGGTAAGTTTTATGTTTTATAGACGTATCATGTAAGTGTGATAGAAGTACTTGGTGAAGTTAATCGAAGGACCAGGTAAGTGTTTTAGAAGTATAAGATAAGTGTCACAGAAGTACCAGGTAAGTGTGATAGAAGTGCTACATAAGTTTGATAGAAGTATTAGATAAACGTGATAGAAGTAGTAATATGTTCGAGACAAGTGCTATATATGTATCATAATAGGTAATTTTTAAATATAAGTAGCCCATTCAGACCTTACGATCTATAGTGCATGATGTAATGGTCAGCTGTTTCTATAGTATACACTGTTGATAGCACAACTTCCAACAGCCTGTTCTTTTCCCCATTTGGAATCAGAGGAACACAAAAGATCCCGAAATTAAAAATCTGTTTCCTCTAGAATTTGAATCCACGACTTTACGGTTAGAAATCCGAACGCTTTACCACCAAACAACCGCTTTAAAAGAAATATATTTTGCTCTAAACATTTAAGTTAAAATTTTAACAGGTAACACTTGTATATAAAGTGACTCCCAAGATCAAGATAATTAGCCTCGCTTGGAAGCTAAAATTTCAGTACTTGATAATGTTAAATCGATAGCCGTATTTCCATCAATGGAGTTGTGTGCTATCGCTTTGGTATAATACTCCTACATATAACGTCATATCCTATAGGACATTCTCTTGGTACTGTACCACGTGACAAAAGCGATGTTGATAACGATGGGAATACAAAAAGTACAAGAACACGACAAAATCAAGAACGAGGCTATTCCTACTGCAATCTTAACCGTAAGTAACCATCACTAGCGGATATTTTCACGATAAACTAAACAATGTCAAGGTCGCTAACTTTGAACTTTTATTGTAGCCAACTAAATATAAAAGAACTGACCTTGAACTTCATATCTCATTACGTGTTTTAAAAATATGTTTTTTTTTTCCAATCCTTTCTATAATGTTTACAACTCTATAGCCATAATTCCATTAAAAATAAAAAAAAAGTTTTGTTCTTTTTTCAGGATGTTCCTCATCTCCAAACTCATCGTCCGTATCAGACAACGACAGACAAATAAACAAACACTTATTGCACCCTGTGCGATGAACACAGGATTACAGAGTTATCAATTTAGCAAAACCCCCATGAAGAAGGCTAACAAACTCGGTGCAATAACTAGACATCTATAATGAAGTAATTGTTTATATAAGTAACGTGTAATAGTGTGTTCTGATCATTGGAGACGTATACACTTATTTCTGTTTTCATCTCTGAAGCAAAAAAAATATGGCAACTTGAAAGTTATTTCCACTTAGGCGTTTCAATTATTATAGATATTCAATAGGTATTAAATATAAAGAAAAATGTATTAAAGTGTTTTTGATTATTTTTTATTATCATATGTATTTTTGTACACACATTATTTCATTGCTCAATAAATTGTCGAGATGTAATAAAATATATGAAAAAATTTTTTTTTTGGCTTAAATATATTTTGTAAGTAGTTTTTGATAGTTTCTTACAATTCCGACGTTAACATAAATGGTAATGAAAAATGAAATATATATATATATACATATACTAGCCATATGTTACCCGCGGTCCGTGGGTCTTAATTTGCGTATCACTGTCGATATAGTCACTGATAGTGTTTTAGAAACAATTAAACGAAATAATAATGCTATAAAACAGCGAATGCGTGAATTTAAAAAATATTATGAATGGAGCTATCAAAAAAAAGTTCATCGATTTAAATCCATTTTTTTATAAAAACATTTGCTTTTATGTCTACTTCTATTTAGATCTAGAGTCTAGGTACTATTATAATAGATGTAGACCTACTATTATAGGAGTGAATTCAATGGTTCAAGAAGCTTATTAATTATTGTTTGTTAGTATATTTAATATCCCCATAAAGAGCCGCATTTAGTCTGTCCAATTATAGTGTGTTAACATAGCGGTGTGCATGTCAACATGGAAGTTATAGCGAACGAATTCATGAAGAAATGCTTTAGAAACAAAAAAATTTGAGAGTTAATTTGATTAAAAAATGAAATGAATGGACTTTATTTTGTATGTTAATGTGTAAAGTAAGTATAAAGTATATCTTTTTTCTTTGAATTAGATCTAGAATTAGAGTTAGATCTAGACTGTCTAGAGTCTAGACTTAAAAGTCGGCTTCGATAGATGAATGAGATTATAAAGTACATCAGGACTTCTAAATTTGCAGAAATAAGAAACGAATTTATGAAAAAGCTTTTGAAAGACAAATCTCTTGATTAGTTTTATTTTAAAAAATGAAGCAATTTACTATATTTTGTAATTTTCATGTGCCAAACTAAAAAACCATTTGTGCAAAGTGTAGTTCTTAAATTTAAGATCTAGATCTTTTCTCATGTAAACATGGTAAAAATGGCCTAGATTTATTGGATACTAATACTTTCATTGAATTGGGCAATTTTTTGAAGGTCTTAAGTTAGTTTTAGTGTTACTATACATACGTTACGGTTCCAGGTAGCATCCAAGGGACATTTCTGCCAAGTTTCATCAAGATTGGACTAACGGTTTTGATTTCTATGCGGGACATACCTTATCTTATCTTATATAATACAGACGTTACTTCAAAAAAGAAGATGATTACGTCCTACGCGTCATGCATTTAGTCATGCATATTAACCAATGACTTAAATTCTGCCAAGTCACTGGTTTTCCTTGCAACCCATTCCATGCTTTAATGGCATTAGGGAAGAAGGAGTATTTGTACAAATTTGTCCTAGCTTATGGGATGAGGAATGTGCCTTTATCTTTATGTCTTTCAGATTATTTTATTAAATTTTGTTTTTGTATTTGAAGATTATGGTTCAGTGTTTTATGTATAATTGCTACATTACTTTTGAGTCTTCTGTCCTGAAGGCTTTCTAAATTTAGTGATTTTACTATAGGTGTTACTCTAGTCAAATGTGAATATTCATTTGTTATGAATCTCACTGCTCTATTTTGTGTTTGTTCCACTTTCTTAATGTTTTCTTGAGTTGAGGGGTCCCAAACGGTGGATGAATATTCTATTATTGGCCTAACCAAGGTTAAATAACATTTTAGTTTTATGTTCTTATTTGATTTATAGAAATTTCTTTTAATAAACCCTAATGCTTTGTTGGATTTTTTTATAGTTTCATCAATATGTGGATTCCATGACAGTTTTTCATTTATAATAACACCTAGGTATTTTGCGTTTTTAGTCTGTGTTACTGGTTTGCCATGAATAAGATAAGTGGAATTAATTTTGTTTTAGTTTTTTTGTTACTCTTAAGAACTGACATTTTTCTGGGTGGAAAGACATGCTCCAATTTGATTCCCATTTCTGCAATTCATCTAATTCTCTTTGTAAAATATGTGTCATGTGTTGTTTTTATTGTTCTATATATTATGCAATCATCTGCAAATAATCTGACTATTGTTGCTGAACTAATGCAATTTGGTAAATCATTTATGTAAATTAAAAATAGTAGTGGACCCAAGACTGTTCCTTGAGGTACACCTGAGTTTACTGTTATTGGTGTTGATTTAGAGCCATTTATTATTACAGTTTGTTCTCTCCCTATAAGAAAATCTTTAATCCACTGATGCAGTGGACCATTAATGCCTAAATATTTTAATTTTTTAAGCAAACTATGGTGGTGAACTTTGTCAAAAGCCTTGGAAAAATCTAGTAAGATAGCATCTATTTGTTCACTATTATCTTAACCCTTTTGAAAAATCATCAATTAGTCCTATTAGTTGTGTTTCACATGATCTATATTTCCTGAAGCCATGTTGGTATGGGGTGAGAACATTATGTTTGTCTAAGTGGTTTATGATGTTTCTACATATTATGTGTTCTAGGATTTTACATGTGATGCTGGTAAGTGATACTGGTCTGTAGTTTCCTGGATCTGAAATGAACTCCAATTGGTGAAAAGGCAAGGAGACCTAGGACTCCCGTAGTGCCCTGGTAAGGAACTCTGCTGTTTGGCGTAGTGCCTCATAGCTTCCATACAAACAAAGTGAACCACTGGATACGTCTTCCCGCAGCTCGCGGAACTGCGGACACTCTTGCAAGACGTGCGCCACCGTCTCTTCTGATTCCCCGCAGTGTCGGCAACGGGCATCAAAATTTGGTCGGAACAGGGCGAAGTACGCACCTATGGGGCAGTGTCCGACCTTTTTAGCCTCCACCACGGGTCCTCTCGATCTGGGCGACGCATGTGCTGCCAGACTCCCCTGGCAGTGTTGGAGTCATCCCAGGATTTCAACCACTTTTCATGTACCCACCCTCGTATAACTGTGGTAGCCTGTTTAAACGTACTTGGTGATTCGAAAGTGGGCACGGCCAGCGCTCTTTCTCGAGCTAGAGCGTCAGCCACGGCATTGCCCCTCACGCCGCAGTGCGAGGGCACCCACTGCATACAGATGACAGCTCCAATAAATAGGCGGATGTTATTTGCGGCGCCTAATGCCTCTTCCACCAGTTCAGACTTTCCCCCTAAGCCAGCCATGGCTTGGAGGCAGGATTGGGAATCGGTAACCATTACAACGGTAGTCGCAACGGTTATGTTTTCACGCAATTTTTGGAGAAGATATTTGAGTGTATTTGTTATCGCCGTCATTTCAGCATCAAAACTACATGCAGCGAGGCCGCATGTGCCTGAAAGCTTATCTGGTTTAAGGTCTGGGTAGCAGATATAGGCTCTTACGGGGTCCTTCATGACCGACCCGTCTGTGTAACAGTAAATGGCGTTGGCCGGGTAGGTCTTTAATGTGTCCATTGCCATTTTCCTTAGTAAGTCCTGGTGTGTTTGTCGTTTTGTGTCCCCCTCCAACCCGTGTATGGTTAGATTGATGGGAGGGATGGGCTGTCTCCTCCAGGGCGGGCACGTGCTTATCCGTTGGATTGGGACCCGGTCAGTGGAGAGGCCAGTTTGAGCACTCACATTTGTTGCGCAGTGCATAAATGAACTCAGTTTGATCCGGTTTTTAACTCTCCACCGAGTGACTAGAGTATGGGTCGGTAGCCCTGGTTCGCCCCTTTTGTAGCGTTCCAGGGCCGTTAGCACGGCGAGCTCTCTCCTCAGGCTGAGAGGAGCCACGTTGGACATGATTTCTACAGCGAAAGTTGGGCTCGTTCTATAGGTGCCGCAAATGAATCTAAGAGCCTGGGCCTGTACACGATCGAGTGATTCGAGGGCCGTCTTGCTTGCGTACAACTGCACGGGCAGGCTGTACTCAATTTGGCTTTCCTGGATCAGATGTTTCTCCTTTTTAAATAGGGCTGTGACATTAGCTTCTTTCCAGTCCTTTGGTACTTTGCCCTGGTTAAGCGATGCCTGAAAGAGTATTTTGAACACTGGGGCTAGCTCATTGCTTAGTTCTTTGAGTAATCTAGCTGGAATACCATCAGGTCCAGGCGCTTTATTTGGTTTGGTGTTGGATAATAGTTTTTGGAATTCCATTTTCTTGTACTACTAAATCTTCTATGTTGTCTACTTGGTTCAAATTAAGAAATATGTCTTTGTCTCATGGGGCTGAGAATGCTGACGCAAAGTATTTGTTTAGGATGTTTGCTTTAGTTTCATTATCATTATGTATTATGTTATGTTCATCTTTTAATGGCGCTATTACTGTTGTTTCCATTTTCTTAGACTTAATGTATGACCATAGGTTTTTGTTGTTATCTTTAGATATTACATTGTTTATGTATTCACTCTGCAGCTGTCTGCTTACTTTTTGGGTTAGGTGTTTAATTTTTATATACTTTTTGTAAACTCTTTCTCTTTCATACATACATACATACATAAATACATACGCATTACTTTCTACTTTATAGTATACTAGCCATATGTTACCCGAGGCCCGCGTGTCTTAATTTGCGTATCACTTTCGATATTGACACTGAGAGTTCTTTGTAAACAATTAAACGAAATAATAATTATTATAAGTAAAGTGAATGCGGAATACGTGAATTAGTATAAATAGTATGAATGGAGCTTAAATCCATTTTTTTTCAAATAAAAACATTTGATTGTAGTGTGTCACTACCAAATCAAAAAATATAAACAATAAACATATAACAAATTTACGCGACTAATATGTATTCTTATGTAACATAGTGTAACACCGTGCAGCATAGACAATACACTTGACAGTATTGCTTTAGGTCCACGGTTGCAGCCTCCTAAAGCTATCTGGCAGGATGAAGTACGCCCTTTCCCTACTTCTGTCCCAGAACTTGAGACTCTCTAAATCCTTTTATGTCACTTTGGGCGGAGAGAGGCTTCTTGTCCTGTATTAAATATTGCGCATAATGATAATAATCAGTATTTACTAACAACTAAATCTAAGCAAGTGTTTTAAACAATAAGAAGCAAAATATTTTTTTAAAATACACTAAAAAGGCTTACATAAGAGGAATAAATCCACATTTACATCTTTATATCTAAATGCTGTAAGAACTATTTCCCCTTGCGTCATTATACAATGCTAGTTACTACTATCTAATACATTATTTGGTTAATTTTTTATTTATTTGTGTCAGAAATAACGTGTGCAAAATTTGTTTCAGACCGAGTCAGTTGACATTAGTTAAAGTAATAATTTGATAAGACATTTTTTTTAAAGTAGTGGTTGAAAATAAGTAGGATAAGAAGAATACATTAACAAATAAATATACTTACTGTTTTATGTTTGTACATTTACAGGCTTAAAAATTTCTTGCGATTATAGTGTAAAACTTTCTGGGAAAAACATTGAAACACTTAGAAAGACACGAAGATAGAGGCACAATTCTTATTCCATACGCTAGAACAAAGTCGTACAAGTGCTCCTTCTTCCCTTGTGCCATTAGAGAATGGAATGGGCTGCCTAAATAAGCCAGGAAAACCAATGACTTAGCACATTTCAAGTCATTGATGAACATGCATGACTAGATTGACACATGTAATGAATGGGACGTGATGATCTTTTTTAAAATAACGTCTGTAATATATAAGCCTAAGAAAAGAATATAAGATATACAATAAATTTGGCGGCCACGTCATTTAGTCATGAATATAATGAATTTACTTATTGTGGATACTGTTACTGGCTTGTCTGCCATTACATCTGTACACGAGATATTGTAAAAAAAAATGTTCTAAATTAGATTTCATTTGTTTGTTTGAAATATTTTCTTGCTATATTATGTGCTCTATTAATGTTTCCTCCACACCTGGTTGATAGATGCAGAACGATGTATGTTATTAGTAGTATGTGTGGCCGAGAGGTTATGTACGCTTGAGCTTGGTTAGACTGCGTAGGCTGGAGACTCGCAGATCGTTTTTGAGGCTTACTATAACGATAGTTCTCTATTCATGGGACCTAGTGTTAGTACCAGCTTATAATGGTCTTAATCTTTTAATACTCTATGTTTGTGTGTGTGTGTGTGTGTGTGTGTGTGTGTGTGTGTGTGTGTGTGTGTGTGTGTGTATTTATGTCTATATCTAAATATAACATACAATCTAGATGTAAAATCTGTACTCAATTATTATTTATGCACTAACCTATGTCGTAGATGAAATCTAGCTGTGTCACGCATTGGTCATCGCCCCTACATTCAATGATGTCAGGATACATTGTGACCAGTATGCTAATCTGTCCCACAAAATCTTGGTTAATTGAGACAGTAACTGTACATGTGGACTCATAGGACACGTTAGGCTGTGTTGAAAGCACCTGACTGTAGATGATTGGTCCTACGATATCATAGCCTACCTGAGGAGAATCATTTTTAATAGACACTAGACTTATAGGACAATAGTTTGCTTCCTCTGAATATCTTCTATTCTATTTTATGCAGAGGTAAATTTTATGAGATGTCTTCAGATTGCTTATAGTATGATAAAAGAAAACTATAATGTGGTATTTATTAAATTTATTAAATAAAAAAAAATTACAAAGTACTAAATATGTTTTTTGTGTCCTGGCGCTTTTGTTGTTAATGATGGTTTTGGGGATTTTATTATTTTGTCGTGGCCTACTCCACATGATACCCGTCAAAGTGATGAGCATACGCTGGTGTGCAACAATATACAGCGTTTCTCAAACTGTGTTCTGCGCTCTAAAAGGATTGCGTGGTTTCCGCAGACTCCTGATGTTCCAGGAGATCCTAGAAATCTCCTGAAATTGCAGAATATACGGAAAAGCCCTTGACATCGCATTGAATTTAACTAAATCTCCTGAAAACTAAAAAAGAAAAAAAAACTTGTCATTTTGGGATGTCATTCAATAAGGGAAACGCCAATGCTACGCGCATTAAAAAATGATATTGTCAGAGTTCCTTTAATAAAGGTAATGCAAAGGCCAATTTATTTTCTAATACAAAATCATATTTATTTTTTTTTGTTACCCTTTTCCCTTCCCTGACCTATCCTCGGGCAATCCGTTCCGCATAGGACCCCCTTTTAGTTTTTTTAGATTTAGTTGGCCCTGCTTTTTAATTAACAATGATGAACACAAAGCTTTAGAAGAGAACTTCCCCCCACACTGATTGCAAGATTAAAGTTTAATATCGCAAGTCTCACATTTAAAACATTAAGCTCTTTTTGACGTGCTGCCTTCTTGCTACAAATAAAGTTTGTTGTAGGCGCCAGCTAAAACTATTTTCACTTCCTTTTTTTTTAAAACAAAAAAAAAACTTTTCTAGGAAAATAAAACAATTTTAATGACTTAAATTTAGGTTCTAAATATATTGAAAATATGAAGGAAAAAGGAAAAAAAATTATTTGCGTAAATTATAGGTCTATATTGTTTTTTATTTACTTCTTCCAACTCTCAAACCTGGGAGCATTCAGCATTGCCCTAGACACAAAGTTGGCTTGGAGTTTTTGTGTCTATAGGGGGGGGCCAATGTTAAATGTTTAAGCAAGACTGCATTAGTGTATTGGGTACTTACATGTTTATTTATCTTGTCAAATCGGCACAACGCTGTAGGAAATATGTTCTGTATGGAACAAGTCAGTGCCAGTGAGTTCATTAGAATCGAATGGCCACACGTCAGATTCTCACCTGTATTTGTTTTAAATGAAAGATTTTACAATTAAATGTATTTTTCAATAATGAAATGTGTTTACTCATGTATTTAGATAGATTCTGAATTATATTTCTAAAAAACTATGCTTTTAAAGTATATTTATGTAAAACTCAAATCGCTTTTGAAATGTAATCAAACCATGCTCCATTTGCTTTTGAAGTGTAGCCTAGTGGATGTAAGTCATTATTAAAATGTATTTATTACAGAAATTGGTTTACGTGCCATTTTAAAGTAAACTTAGAGCTGTACTTTGATGTTAAACAGTATTCTCATTATATCTGTATGATATACATTTGATACACGTTATCTCTCCTACTCTTCATTCTAGAATTAATTGAAACTTTTCACAATTATCTTTTGTCAATCACAATATATGAATTAATGTAACTATTAATAAAATATTTGATAAGGGTAATTCATTAGTTTTGTTTGACATAAGAAAGAGAAATAATTCTGACTTATTTAGAAATATGTCAGTAAAGGAAGAGTTGTTCCTCTTAGATATTTTTTTTAAGTATCTTGCAAATTTATCAGAATAAGAGATATCAGACAATGTGTGAACTCAACTTGACTTACCTAAAGTGAAAACGAAATGGAAATCAACTAGATTGGCAGCACTATCGGTATTCCTTTGATACATTCTAATTGTTAAGTCGTAAGAATCATTTAGTTGACCACTCAGTGCCAGTCGTATTCTACATGAAGAGTTGTATGTTATGTGCTCGGCATCAAAGTACTTATGCTGATGACTCACATCAAGAGAACTGAACTCTTTCTTTAAAACAAGGTATTAAATTAATGTGCAATAATACTTTTACGAAAGTATAATTGACAAATACAAAAAAAAAATACTCTAAACATTTTCTTTGCGTGAAAAGTCTTAGAAACATGCACATGAAAAAAAAAGTTTTATTTTATGTTAAAAATTTTGGTTAACTTAACATTCATAATTCTTTTGTATTCATGAGCGCTGCATGAAACAAAAGCTCACACAATTATGATTGAACTTATCTTTAGAATTAAAACTATATTTGTTTACAAAGAGGACAGTATCGTCTTAGTCACTAGATCCTTCTTCACTACAACAAAAGTTATTTCATGACGCTTCTTCTACAAAACTCAAAGACCTACTGAAGTACATTTTACTTGTTCCTTGTCTCTAACATCATAAGCCTGTGCGGTCACGTGACTATTTCTACCATCTTTAACCAAAGTGCAGAATTCTATATTAAAACTATTCTACTCTAATTATTACATAACACTACTCTAAAAATATGTTGTACTTAAAGAACAATAAAGACAAAAATAAAAACTGGATTATATTCCCGCCACATCAAAAAGCTAAACTCCTTCTACCTTCGCTGTCTTAGGAAAATTCATAAAGTGCGTTGGTCCGACCACATACAGGATAGTAAAATCCTACAGTTGTCTAACATGAACAGTATCAATGCAACAGTATAACGGCGCCCATTTCTATGAGCGGGACACGTAGTCCTCATGCCAGACAATTATATTCTAAAAGACTTCTGTACGGGTAGTTATAGGTAGAAGGGTGCTCAGGGGGGCGCTCCAAGGGAGGGTCAATACAAGTGCTATAAAGACACCCTTAAGAGCTCTTTCAAGGAGTGTGATATTGACATTCTCGGCTGGGAAGCACAAGCTCTCAATCGCTCCTCATGGCGCGATGCTGTGAGTGTCGGAGTCACGAGATATAAGGCAAGAGGAGGGGTCAGCGTGAAAAAGCGCCGAACCAACAAAAAGCTGTGAGAAGAAGCACATGACCAAACTAACCCATAGCCAGGTATGCACTTAAAAACAATATATACACACATAGAAATGGTGATTAAGCTATAGTGAGAGCATCAGTAATATATATTCAATAAATTTTGAAAGATCACAATAAACCACAGATATTATCATTACATTTATTTCTATGTTTTTTATTTTAAATATGTTGGCTCAAAATTTACATTAAACGACAGACTACATTACCTTGTCTGTTTTTATTTTATTTATTTGTTTTGGTCTAAATTTTGGTTTCCATCTGTGACTTTGTTGGTCTCATTATGCCGTCTCCTAAGTTTCCATTTCAGACCATCCGATCTATTGGGCAGATGATGTTAAGGTCATCTGTTTGTATGGCCAACGGTTAACAAGCAGGGTGTCAATTGGCAGACATAAATTAGCTTCTTTTTCAAAAATTCGCTTGTCTTTTTCTATGACCTACGGCTAATGAGGGTGTCATGTGGTCAGCTCTACGACCAACCGCCTATACTTTACCCCAGCTAAAGTCAGTCATCCATTAGAGTTGAGAGGACTCAGGGGCACCCCCCCAAAAAAATCCCAAAATTCAAAATCCCAGTCTTAACCAAGATTCGACCCAAGACCCCAGGTTTTGAAGCCAAGCGCTAAATGCACCCCACCCCCTGCATCAAACGATATGAACTTCTAAGTAAGTTTTATTTTAAAAACACTGAAAACGTACTCCATTCTGAGTCGCGTTAACTTGACATAACATCACTGGAAAAACTGCACACTTTTCACAGTCCACTAGAATTGAATCATTTTCGAAAGTTGGAATGCAAATAGACCTCTCTTTAAAAGCTGGGAAATAATATAAAATGATGTTAACCATTGTCTGAAGTGTATTTTCTAAACAAGAATGTATTGTATAATTTGAAGAAAATTATTCGATGCATAAAGAAATACTTAGATTGTAAAAGCCATGTACTCTATTGGGTTAATGTAGTCATATTGAGGACAGACTGTGTTAGCAGTATTTTCATATTAAGGACAGACTGTGTGAGCAGTATTGTCATATAGATGTCATAGTGTGTAAGCAGTATTATAATATAGATGACAGAGTGTGTTAGCCACTGTATGCAGTATTGTCATATAGATGACAGAGTGTGTAAGCAGTATTGTCATATAGATGACAGAGTGTGTAAGCAGTATTGTCATATAGATGACAGAGTGTGTAAGCAGTATTGTCATATAGATGGCAGAGTGTGTAAGCAGTATTGTCATATAGATGGCAGAGTGTGTAAGCAGTATTGTCATATAGATGACAGAGTGTGTAAGCAGTATTGTCATATAGATGGCAGAGTGTGTAAGCAGTATTGTCATATAGAGGGCAGAGTGTGTAAGCAGTATTGTCATATAGATGACAGAGTGTGTAAACAGTATTGTCATATAGATGACAGAGTGTGTAAACAGTATTGTCATATAGATGGCAGAGTGTGTAAGCAGTATTGTCATATAGATGACAGAGTGTGTAAGCAGTATTGTCATATAGATGGCAGAGTGTGTAAGCAGTATTGTCATATAGATGGCAGAGTGTGTAAGCAGTATTGTCATATAGATTACAGATTGTGTAAGCAGTATTGTCGTATAGTGACAGAGTGTGTAAGCAGTATTGTCATATAGTGACAGAGTGTGTAAGCAGTATTGTCATATAGATAACAAAATCATGTATAATGTTTCAGAGTGTTAGCCCAAGCTATCAAATGTACTAACCTTTTTGAATTTTAAATTGTACAGTTTCCTTGGTGCCGAACCTGAGGTCATCTTCACTGTTGGTCACGTTTGGAAAGACTATTACACTTACTGCATGAATACCTAATTGTAATTTACTTATGGGTAAAGCAATAATGCACTGAGTGTCGAAGTAAACATCAGGTACTGAAGTCTCGTTGTTTTGGATGGACGCTGTTGTTGATCTAGACATAGACTTTTAAGTAACACAATTTAGATGTTTAATTAACTTTTTTTTATTTTAAAGATATTATTATAAAACAATTCTGTAAAATTTTCATTCTGTCTTTGTTTGTTTTTATTTGTCTGTCTTTCTGTCTGTCTGTCTCATGATATAAACTGTTTGCATAAATAATTTTAATAACAAAAAGAGTTTGTTTTTAAAGGAAATAAAAGAAATAGCTAAAACATGCTGCAGTTAATTGTCAAATATTATTCCCATTATTTTTTTAGTTTGTTCTTACAACATAAATATAGCGGGACTTATTGAAATTATTGTATATTTTTTTAACATGTTGGCAAATTTGCAAAAAGGATGCTTTCTGGTACACTCGGTTTTTTTTTATTTCGGTTTACAGACGACAGAGGTATCGATTTACTTAGGAGTTTTAAAACCGCAATAGAAATGCATAAACACTGAACAAAAGTAAGCAAATAGCTGGGGGCGCGGTTGCTGAGTGGTTAAGATCTTGGCTTCCGAATCTGAGGTTATGAATTCGAATGCCGATTATAGAATTTGAATTTCGGTATTTTTTAGGCGCCCGATTCCACCCAACTCTAATGGGTACCTGACTTTAGTTTGGGAAAGTAAAGGCGGTTGGTTTTTGTGCTGACCACATGACACCCTCATTAGCCATAGGTCATAGGAACAGATAAGCGATTTTTCGAAAAAAAGACGTTCAATTGTGCCTGCTCGACAACCGTTGGCTAAAGAAACTGTTGACCTATAGATCGCAAGGTCTAAAAGAAGAACTTACTTTACTAAACAAACAGCAGATTACGATATATAAACGTTGTTATTTTTATGCACTTACTAATGGACATACCATTAGCCTTATTTTTATTTACAAGCTTTTGTTTTGTTAAAAGATTAAGTTCATCTTAAACTATAAAAGCAAATAAAGCTTTTTTTTTTCAATTTACGATATTGTCTAGTCTGCAGTCTTCGGACTAAAGTGTTGATGTGGTGTTTTGTTGAAAATGTAGATCTAGATATTTTATGTAAATTACTTGAAGTTTTACTAACTGGAGTTCGATTCAAACCACACAACACATATTCAAGTCTATGAATAACATGATGAGACATTATAAACTTGAGAACTATTATTTAATACACAATAATAGGGTACAGTCCTAATGTCACAGATCTTAAACAAAACTACGATCTTGCTTGCTAAAAGAGTGAGTCCGTTACTAACTGTCATCTTCCCATAATTCCTTATTTTGTTAACATCCCATCATTCCCTAGTTCCATCTAAAATAGTCTATTTATAGTCTCGTCACTTTCCCGATCACCTTACCCTTATTCTAAACCTATAACAAAAGTAAGAAATAAATGCTATCTATGGGACAGTTGGTAGAAAGCTCTTTTGTTTCTTTGCGGAGTGGTCGGTGAAAGATAAATCGAACTGACGGGTTTCAAGTTCGAATCCAAAGTAAATAAATAACGACTGTGATTTGGAATTATTAGTACACGATGAGTCTCTTCAACTGTAACATAGGACTGATTTATGTAGGGAAGGTAAAAGCGGCTGGTCGTTGTTCTGACTACATGGCACCCTCGTTAGCCATAGGTCATAGAAATAGATAAACGAATTTTAGAAAAAGAAGTAAAGTTATGCCTTTTAACTAGTAGACTAAGAAGATCACAAGAGTTTTTTTTTATTTACAATAATGTAAATCATAGTTATTACCTCATGATCGAAGACTACGATTTGACAAATACCTTCTGGAAATATTCGACTTGCTCTGCAGGTAATCAAAACGTCAATATCATTTGCGAGCTTGCTACATTGTAATCGATCAGCTCGAGCTATGATGTAGAGAAATGTTTAGAACAATAACTACTGATTATTAGGACACATAACAAAGTAAACTAATTACGTATTTTTCTAATAACTATTAGACAACATATCTTTAACATGGCTAATAACATTAGTAATACAAATCTTATACCTACCGAGTTAAAATTAGATGGCAGAACTTTAAACTACTTACAGAGACTTACATAGAGATTACATCCTACATAAAAAGAATGTCTTATTAATGTTTAATTCTTGACAAACAAATTAATTAAATAATCTATGAATATTGTTTCCATGAATCTGCCGGTGAAAGTTTTACAAAATTATGCTTTTTAAAATGTTTTCTTTTTTACAACAAAATCTCCCTTGTTTATTAAACCTTTCTCAGCAACATTCACAAACAGAGATTTAAAAATTTCTCAAATCATTAAATATTTAACTCACCGAATACGGTCATGTTACAAGTTTGAAGAGCTTGATTCAATAACGCCATGTGTCCTAGATAAATGAGGGTCAAGTTAGTATGCAAGTGTCTCCTCTCCACTTTATAGATCAAGAGAGAGGAAATAAATCTGCTGTTTTCCAGACGCTTTAAAGAACTCCTCACATCACTGTTCTCATAGTCTGTACAACCTTTTTCTAAGGAACATTTGGCTACCACATTATTCTTTTCCTTCCACGCAATTTCCAGTGGATAGTTTTCGTTATATGTCCAAGTATGAGACAGATTGTACGGTTTCCCTTCTTCAGCGACGGGACATGTCAGAACTACTTTTAGGGGAAAGAAAGTAATAATTACATACCTATTAGACAAAACTTGCATTTAGTAAATAATATATTCTTTCAAATTAAAATATATTGTGCATACATCTACACAAAATAACTAACGCTTTACTTGTATAAATTTTCTTTGATATTAGACATTTTTCTATCAAGACAATTTACACTATAGTAATATATAAATATACCGTTTCGGTGGGAAGCGTGGTCGAGAGGCTAAGTGCGCTTGAACTTGGCTTGGCTTGGCTACCTAGAAGGGTGCTCAAAGTTTGACACCCTAAAGGCAGCACGGAAAACCAACTCCTAGATACCCTTCCCCCCCCCCCCCACACCGGTCCACAAATGAGATTGGACCAAAGCGCTCTGAGCATGCTATAAGCATGAAAGTAGCGCTATATAAAAGCTATAATAATAATAATAATAATAATATCTATATCTATATATTTATATCAATATCTATTATCTACGTGTTTTTCGGGTGTGAATGTCGTTCGTATGTGCATCTATATTGTTATTGTACAGTAGTTACGCTGAGGTGATCAAATGTAAACGGTGAATGAATTAATTATTGATCGGATCAATAAAAGTTATCTTATCTTTCTTAAAGATCACAACTTGGGCTGCGTACTCAAAGATATGCCTTATCTATCTATCTTAAGGACAGACAGACAGACAGACATAGATAGAAAGATCTCTTAAACCACTGAAAGAATTAGCATTAAACTAAAAACTATAACGTATTCTGTTTAAAAAAAACTTATAATAAAAACAGAGTTAGGGTTTCAAGTAAAAATAAAGATATAATTCTCATATTTTTCAATATATCTTCATCTAAACTATAAATAGATTACCTGTCAAATATAGAATACATGAACAGTAAACCAACATTTCCAAAAAATAAAATGGTAAGCTTAGAGACATTCCATAGTTTTAAAAAAGTACACATCATTTAAAAGCTATCTAGAGATCTTCCGTATATATGGAGTCCAAGTACTATGTAAAATTAATGTTACATTCGCCAAACGAGCTTCCATTATGGAGTGTAACAATAGTTTAACTTTATTTAACTTTAAACTAAAAAATAGTTTTTAAAAATGTTTTTTTCCCTACTTGAAATAAATGTTCCCTGACATTTTTTAAACACAATTTGCCTCTCTCTCTCTATCTTATTTTGTCTTTTCAAACAATTTTTCTAAAAATCCATCTACATTTATACTAAATTATTTTTAATTACAAGTGCTATCTAGATGTTTTTTTTTCTTGTTTTATTATAAAATAAATATTTATGTTTTTAATTTAGTTAATATGAAACTGTAAAAGAAATATAATAATAATAAATAAATAAAAATAATTTCAACACTAATAACATAAATTGACAACGTTTGTGAATCACGACAGGAAATATCCCATTGACATAAATAAATCAGTAATTCGATCTCTAGTGACACACGCTTCTCTTCAAATCATGAAGTTTTAAAGTTCATACCGAAATGAAAACATTTTGTACTAACATAATGAAAGGCAGTTGAGCAAATCAAAGCCTATTAAAGTTTGCTTGCTTTGAAGTCATAAAAGAAATCATGTGATTGTTACTAATAGGAAAACAAAAACTGGGTCGGGGGGGGGTAGGCCTCATAAAGGGCCCTGCATTTTGACAATCTACATCATGATATTAGAAAATGGCGTAATATTTAATAGTTAATGTAAAAAAAAAACACTCATTTTTGGGCCGCGGGGGGGGATTTTAAAATTCTCCCCCACCCATCCCTCAACCATAGCTACGCCTCTGCTTTAATTCATAATAATTCTTTAAAAGGTATATATGTATAGATAGATAGATAGATAGATAGATAGATAGATAGATAGATAGATAGATAGATAGATAGATAGATAGATAGATAGATAGATAGATAGATAGAAAGATAGATAGATAGATAGATAGATAGATAATGAGAGAGAGAAAAAAAGAGAGGTTGGTCAGACTGGCATCTCGTAACTACTTACTTCATTAAATAGATCTACATAAATTAGAATATTTTTGTCTTATAATAGCCCTATGAAATAACACATGTTTGTCTCATATAAATATCATTTACATTATTTGCCTGGCAATGCAAGCATTCTTATGTTATGTCCTCTCTGACATTTTGATGGTTCGATTTTGAATTCGTTTGTTTCACAATCGCGTGTCAAGATTTATGTTTAGATGTTGATAATGCCTAATGTTTACAGTTGTATTAGTTGCGATTAAATATCTGACATCCACTCGTAGTGAGATACAAAGAAACATTAGACAAATAAATAATTCATACTATTGCATGATTATGCATCTGATTATATTTAATTATAAATTACGTATGTATAAATGAAATACATTAATCTTTTATTCATTGCGAAACTCTGATTTATATAAAGCTTCGCTTCAATAACTTTGTCTCTGATATCTCTTGGGAATCTACTAAAAGGTATCGTTGATACACCTATATTTATACTACTGTTACATTGTAGATGTAGATGCGTAACTAAGATTTACAACAAATAAACGTGTACTTAATGTCCTAGAGCTAGAGAGTCTGGAGATTTATGTTTGCCAATTGCATTGTATTATACCCAGAACGTAAACGTCATTGTTGCAGTGTTGTATTACTAACTGGGGGCCAGTGTGTTAGTTTCCATGAACGTAGACTCCATATTGAGAACTACTCTCTTGCAACACGGTCCAGGAATCTGGCAGCGTTCCTCAGGACAGCGGTTCTCAAACTGTGTTGTTACGCGGACCCTCAGGGGTCCTCGAAACGACCGTAGGATGTCCTCGGAAAGATCTATATATATATTGTTATAAACCTAGTGGTGGCACAAAGAGGGGTAGTGGTGTGTGTGTAGTCAGCCGACACAAATCGCCCCAGGCCAGCGCTAGACGAGCGGTCAACCGTGACGAGTTACAACTGTCAGCCGAGTCGAGTGTCAACAGGACGGTTCGGGAAGGATCGACGTCGTGAACAAAGCTCAATAGCGTCACGAGAGTTGTGGTCATCTGACCACCTAGAAACGTCGAGCGGCGTTCTGTCCGGTTCGAGAAGGCCAGTAGGGACCCTATATAAGAGCAGACGTGTCGCAGTCAGGTCGGTCGAGAAAAGGGGCTCAATACAGCAAGGTTCAGAGCCCGGTTCACTACAGTCCGGTCGATTACAACACAGTTCAGCGGTGTGGTTCTGTACGGAGCATTACGACGGTTCAGTGCTGAGTACTGTCAAGTACAGTTGAGACGACTGGCGTCTTGATCTTGGTCTGCGATCGAGTCCGACACAACGAGCCTAGTGTGTGAAGTCAGTCCTGAACTGTTGAACCCAGTGCAAGCCCGGAACGACGATCGGCCGAGACGAGTGCAAGAGTTGATACGGCGGAACGGTGTTATCGAAGAGATATTTGTACAGTGTACGTGTTGCCAATTGTACAGTATTGGCTGTTATTTATTCAACTATTAAAGTGTTACGTTATTTTGGAGCCCGGAGTTGTCAAGTTCTTTAAGTTGGTGGTGTATGGTGCAGTTTGCAGAGAGCCTGCATAGTGAGATTCATAACAATATATATATATATATATATATATATCATATCATCATCATATGGTCTCCTTCAGTCGTGAAGTGACTATGGATCAACTCATGTCGGTCTTTTTAAGTCATACATTTAGATCCTGAAGGACATTTAAGTCCTTCAACCTTCAAACCTGCTATCGTTTTCGTTTCAGATCTACCAACCCCCAGGTCTACAAAACATTAGGACATCATGAAAGTGTTAATAATCCTAGTCTGTCTGTCTGTTTTGATGAATGGCATTATGATGGATGATCCCATTGCGTTACCAAGAGGAATTGAAATTCGTAGGAACCTCCTTAGAAAGGTAGCAGATAATTGGTCTGGTAAAAGAGCAGAGGCTGAGGTTAGAGCTACTCCCAGGAAAACAATTCTATTTTAAGGTAACTTTTACATGTTTATTGTAAGCCATACATTTAATATAATTATCAACCTTCGCTCCAGCATTTCGTCACGGTGGCCAGAGTTCGAATCCTGTTCCCTCTAATCCCTTTCAGTCTTCAAGAATGTTGCGTATCAATAAAATAATAATCTTTTTTAGGAAGAGCCTCCAATACTAACAATCAAATTTACCTATTAAAAATGAGTGAAAATAATAATATAATATTTAATTAAATTTCGAAATAAAGCTACGGCTATGCGATGTTCACAGCCTTCTCAGACGTCTGTGGACAACATTTTTGTGTCAAGAGGGCTTCAAAAATTATCAGTGCAGGCTAGACGCCATGCACTAAATTCATATAACTAAAAATTCGTATTTTTTTAAAATACATGTTTCTGTAGTTATCTCAAATTTGAAGATAATTACATTGTAACCCGAAGCTCCCACGGCACGACAGGGAGTGGCAACGGGCAGGGTTTAAACGTAAGACCATTAAGACCATCAAACAACACCCCATAGCCCATACCACACGCCCAGAGAAATCATAGCTTACCAGATCTATCACTTTGTAGCAAGGTAAACTAATACCTTCACCTATCCCTTAGTCTGTTAGACCCTTGGTGCACCACACAAGATTTGTCAACCGTCTTTCTCCATTTCTCTCTGTCCTTTGTCCTAGATAGAATTTCATTCACAGAGAGGTCTGTCCATTCTTTGATGATGTCTTCCCATCACTTTCTTTTGTCTTTCTATTATTCTTCCTTCTGGTACTGCTCCCGGAATGAAGGTCTTTACGAGCCCTGAAGACCTTGTGATATGGCCATAGAATTTAAAAGACTACAATCCTCCTTCCATAGAGTTTAAAAGAGTACAATCCTCCTTCCATACAGTTTAAAAGACTACACTCCTCCTTCCATAGAGTTTAAAAGACTACAATCCTCCTTCCATAGAGTTTAAAAGACTACACTCCTCCTTCCATAGAGTTTAAAAGACTATAATCCTCCTTCCATAGAGTTTAAAAGACTACACTCCTCCTTCCATAGAGTTTAAAAGACTATAATCCTCCTTCCATAGAGTTTAAAAGACTACAATCCTCCTTCCATAGAGTTTAAAAGACTACAATCCTCCTTCCATAGAGTTTAAAAGACTACAATCCTCCTGAATTATCGGACTCATTAACCAAAAGCCATAATATTTGTATTTTTTACTCACCAAAAAAGAATATAATGCTTTGCAGCATAGCACTCCAATCTTTTTATTTTCTTTGCATTTGAAAATAGTCCACTTTCATGCTGTTATCTTTTTTGCGATAGGAATATTTGCCCATTGACGCTAAATAATTTTGAGGCTTGTTAAGTAGAATTAAAAAAAACACTACTAATCTACTTAAGGATTTGACATTTGGCCAAAAATTAAATATATGATAACCATATGATACTGTACCCGTTGGAGACTTTTAGGATAAACTAAATAATGTTTAAAAAATTTTAATTCAGTGGCCTAGAATCTATGGCAGGAAGGGATTCAATGAATCCGGACCCACGACCATTATAGGCCCACAGCCTGACGCGTACCAACCATAGCGCAAAGTGGTTCATTGCATATGGGCCAACTATTTGTGTCCAGTTTGTGCTCATTTAAGCCCTTGAAAAATATTAATTGCTTATTTGTAAAAGCCGATTTAAACAGTAGAATAAAAAAGGTACAACATTTGCATTGGAAGTCTTTTAATAAATATACAGACACGAAAGTTGTACATAGATATGTCATAGGACTTCTCAATTTATTTTTTTATGTCGCACACTATGTTTGTCTTATTGGAGGGAGTGGACCCACCAAGATATTCTTGAACCCGGGCCCAAGGGTGACTTTCTACCCCACTGGCTAAATTGCTCCACTGTTGCCAACTAAAGAAGAACGAAAGCAGTTTAGTTCTAACAAAATCTCTATGCGAGGCAGTTGGTCTTCGTATCAATTTACTATCAAAAGTAAAGTAGCGATTGTACGTAAAACACTGAGCCATAATCTTCAAATACAAAAACAGAATTTAATAAAATACTCTGAAAGACACAAAAATAAAGGCACATTTCTCGTCCCGTATGCTAGGACAAATTTGTACAAATACTCCTTCTTCCCTAGTGCTCTTAGAGCATGGAATGGGTTACCTGAGCTAGCCAGGAAAACCAGTGACTTGGCAGAATTTAAGTCATTGGTTAATATGCATGACTAAATGCATGACGTGTAGGACGTAATCATCTTCTTTTTTGAAGTAACGTCTGTATTATATAAGATAAGATAAGATAAGTCTCCTTTTTTTACCGCTTTCTACTTGCCCATTTGATTGTACATAAAATTTAATTTATGGAGTGTAAGTCTAATACACCATGTGGAAATTAGTGTGTGCTAACAACAGAACAGATTAAAAATGTTATTTTCCAGTGCTTAAAACAAAGAAGTAGTACTCTGCTATCGTTAAGGAACTTAGCTTATCAACATTCCTTATAAATTAGTTACATCAATAGAGCTTTTTATAATATGCATAAAAATGAAATATAAATACAGTATTTATTACGAATGATATTTTTTGTATGTCTTTTCACAGTAAAATGACTGAAAAAAACAACAAGACACATGTATCTATGTCTGAAGTGATGTTTGCAGGGTCACGAAGTACAAGATTACTTTTTAAAAAAAGCATTTAAAGGATACTTTACTTTCTAATCTATTTATTTAATTATTTCTTTTTGGTTTTATTAAAGTTAGATTTTAAAATATTTACTCCTTTGGTTTTAAAAAAAATATCATTAAGGTTTTATTAAATATCTGATTCAACTTAAAATATCAAGTTAATTTTTTTTCAGAATAACGACCCAAATTTTCACCGCATCTTCTATCAAGTTAGTATTGTTTGCATGTCTGTCTGTGCGCCAAAAGCTAGAAATTTGAAACATAATTTTTTAATTTTTTTTTTACAATTCTGTTTTAATATGCACATACCATTAGACCCTTTTCAAAACAAGATTTTTACAACAATAAATTGGGTTGAAATTTTGCCAACTGGAGTACACTACGGAAGCATAACCACTAAATTTACTATTTAGCGTGTGTAGTAGCTAGGGAGTATGAAAATAAAGGAAACAGATAGAGAGAGAGAGAGAGAATGACTGGGAGAGAACATATTTGTTGACGTCCCTGGTAGACTTGTCCAGAATACATTTTATCATATCGAAATGTCTATGTGATACATTTATTGAGAAACGTCTGTAGACCTACTACGACGCTAGCGCAATCCCTGTCTGGGCCGTGTGGTGTGTTAATGAAAAAAAAAAGTCTATCCCTTTTTGAAATAGATTTATAATCCTTTGTGGTGCTATTCTAATATTTTAAAACTTGACAAGAGCACAATGCACTTTCGACTTATTGACTAAAATGTTTTTCATATGGAAAGCGAGACACGCCAGTCGTGAATAGAAAATGCTGTGAGAATACAATGAAGAGCCTTTTTGACCTCCATGACGTTAACAGTGGGCCAAAGAAACGGATGACCATTTTCCATATTGACCGCCTGGTCTAAAATGGGAGCATTTCTTCATTTTTTGTTTTGTTTAGTTAAAGTGGGGTTCATAAGTAGACTGTCGACTTGGTCATGGTTTGCATTTCGTAGAAATATGATTAGTTTTTTTTTATCATTCCAGTCATATGTTTGCCATAAGCATAATGGATATGCCACAAACGGACAACCAGCCAAAAGCCAAACGTAACATATGGCTATATGGCTTAAAATCTACAGCGAACAATGAAGACGTTGATGTTAAAAGTTCTAACTCTTAAAATGTTAACAGATTGTTAAGAAATCTTTCTCTGATGTGTGGTAGCTAAAAAATACTCGCCACATATTGACTGAAAGAGTGAGGTTACACATACAAACCATATTTTCAAGACTGTTTGCGTACTTCAAATTATGTCATAATGTACAAAGTTGTTATGGAATTTGTATGCGTGTTTCTATGATTGGTTGGAAGACGTTAACTATGCAGTTTAAATGATGCAGGATAAGCGGCATTGTTGTCAGCTGTTTTGGTAGGCCACTGACTACTCCAGATTGCCAGATTTAAAAGACGTCTTTTTGTAGGGATTTAGAGTTCGTTCAAAATACCATTTTTATACTATTTCTAAAGTCTACTAAAGTCTACATGGTACATGATTATTAGGACTGGAAATTTCAAGGCATCAAAGAGTTTATCTCGATTAAACTCTTAGAGTCATCTTCTTTTTCCGGATATGTGCGCGCCGAGTATGTATATTTGTGTATTGTAACATGCGTTTTTTTTCAATTTCGCTACTGAATTAGTGGCTGGTTTGAAAACATACACGCGATCCTTTAAAATATGATTGTAATGCTCCAGTGGCTCTCTGCTAGAGCTATTACTTGGGCAGACACACAAAACCATGACGTGTAAGAAGTGAATGTGCAGGGTATGGAACAGTTGCGAACTCAGAAGCAAGAGAGAGAGAGAGCTAGAGAGAGAGAGGGGGGGAGCTAGAGAGAGAAAGAGAGAGAGAGAAGCTAGAGAGAGAGAGAGAGAAGCTAGAGAGAGAAAGAGAGAGAGAAAAGCTAGAGAGAGAGAGAGAGAAGCTAGAGAGAGAAAGAGAGAGAGAGAAGCTAGAGAGAGAGAGAAAAAGGAAAATAGAAGCTAGAGAGGGAGAGAAGCTAGAGAGAGAAAGAGAGAGAGAGAAGCTAGAGAGAGAGAGAGAAGCTAGAGAGAGAAAGAGAGAGAGAGAAGCTAGAGAGAGAGAGAAGCTAGAGAGAGAAGCTAGAGAGAGAAAGAGAGAGAGAAGCTAGAGAGAGAGAAGCTAGAGAGAGAAGCTAGAGAGAGAAAGAGAGAGAGAAGCTAGAGAGAAAGAGAAAAAGAAGCTAGAGAAAGAAAAAGAGAGAGAGAGAAACTAGAGAGAGAAAAAGAGAGAGAGATGAGAGAGAGAAAAAGAGAAGCTAGAGAGAGAAAGAAAGAGAGAGAGAAGCTAGAGAGAGAAAAAGAAAGAGAGAAGCTAGGGAGAGAAAGAGAAAGAGAAGCTAGAGAGAGAAAGAAAGAGAGAGAGAAGCTAGAGAGAAAAAAAGAGAGAGAGAGAGAGAAGCTAAAGAGAGAAAAAGAGAGAGAGAGCTAGACAGCAAGAGAGAGAGAGAGCTATACAAAGAGGTAGAGAGAGAGAGGGAGCTAGACAGCAATAGAGTGAGAGAAAGAGGGAGAGAGAAATATAAAGAGAAAAAGAGAGAGAGAGAGATAGAGAGAGAAAGAGAGAGAGAGAGAAGCTAGCGAGAGAAAGAGAGAGAGAAGCTAGAGAGAGAAAGAGAGAGAGAAAAGCTAGAGAGAGAAAGAGAGAGAGAGAAGCTAGAGAAAGAGAGAAGCTAGAGAGAGAAAAAAAAAAGAGAAGCTAGAGAGAGAAAGAGAAGCTAGAGAGAGATAGAGAAAAGCTAGAGAGAGAAAGGGAGTAAGAGAAGCTAGAGAGAGAAAGGGAAAGAGAGAAGCTAGAGAGAGAAAGAGAGAGAGAAAAGCTAGAGAGAGAAAGAGAGAGAAAGAGAAGCTAGAGAGTAAAAGAAGCTAGAGAGAGAAAAAGAGAAAGAGAAGCTAGAGAGAGAAAGAGAGAAAGAGAAGCTAGAGAGAGAGAGAAGCTAAAGAGGGAAAGAGAGAGCGACAAGCTAGTTAGAGAGAGAGAGAAGCTAGAGAGAGAGAGAAGCTAGAGAGAGAAAGAGAGAGAGAGAAGCTAGAAAGAGAGAAAAGAGAGAGAGAGAGAAGCTAGAGAGAGAGAAGCTAGAGAAAGAATAAGAGAGTGAGAGAGAAGCTAGAGAGAGAGAGAAGCTAGAGAGAGAAAGAGAAGCTAGAGAGAGAAAGAGAGAGAAGCTAGAGGGAGAAAGAGAAAGAGAGAGAAAGAGAGAGAGAGAAGCTAGAGAGAGAAGGAGAAAGAGAGAGAGAGAGAAAGAGAGAGAGAGAAGCTAGAGAGAGAAAGAGAGAGAGAGAAGCTAGAGAGAGAGAAAAGCTAGAGAGAGAGAGAGAAGCTAGAGGAAGAAAAAGAAAGAGAAAGAGAGAGAGAGAAAGAGAGATTGAGAAGCTAGAGAGACAAAGAGAAAGAAAGAGAGAGAGAAAGAGAGATAGAGAAGCTAGAGAGAGAGAAGCTAGAGAGAGAAAGCGAGAAAGAAGCTAGAGAGAAAGAGAAGCTAGAGAAAGCGAGAGAAGCTAGAGAGAGAGAGAAACTAGATAGAGAACGAGAGAGAGAAACTAGAGAGAGAGAGAAGCTAGAGAGAGAAGCTAAAGAAAGAAAGAGAGAGAGAAGCTAGAGAGAGAAAGAGAAAGTAAGAAAAAGAGAGAAAGAAGCTAGAGAGAAAAAGAGATAGAGAGAAGCTAGAGAGAGAAAGAGAGAGAGAGAAGCTACAGAGAGAGAAGAAGAGAGAAAGAGATAGAGAGAAGCTAGAGAGAGAAAGAGAGAGAGAGAAGCTAGAGAGAGAGAGAGAGCTAGACAGCAAAAGAGAGAGAGCTATACAGAGAGGATGAGAGAGAGAGAGAGAGCTAGACAGCAATAGAGAGAGAGAAAGAAGGAGAGAGATAGAAAAAGAAAGAGAGAGAGAGATAGAGAGAGAGAAAGAGAGGGAGAGAAGCTAGTGAGAGAAAAAGAGAGAGAGAGTTAGAATAAGAGAGAGAAGCTAGCGAATGAAAGAGAGAGAGAGATAGAGAGATAAAAAGAGAGAGAAGCTAGAGAGAGAAAGAGAAAGAGAGAGAGAGAGAGAAAGAGAGAGAAGCTAGAGAGAGAGAAGCTAGATAGAGAAAGAGAGAGAGAGAGAAGCTAGAGAGAGAGAGAAGCTAGAGGAAAAAAGAGAAAGAGAGAGAGAGAGAAAGAGAGAGAGAGAAGCTAGAGAGAGAGAAGCTAGAGAGAGAAAGAGAGAGAGAAGCTAGAGAGAGAGAGAGAAGCTAGAGAGAGAGAGAGAAG